>BPTQ01000006.1:50713624-50757609 GCA_019973895.1 Chrysanthemum seticuspe | reverse complement strand
GAAATGAAGCTAAGTATATTACTTTATATCTTTTAAGAAACACATCAACCTTTGTAGGTTGTATTTAGCTTAACTAAAAGAGTTACGTAGTGTTTGAATGAGGTGGACCATTTTTAATATTTTGTGGTTTTCACATGAAATATCAACATACTTATTGCATATGCCGTTTTAGTTATTGTAAGTTTTATTTCGCATTTAAGTTTATTTTGTTGTATACTTTGTTCTTGCGTACCTCTCTGTAACTTTATTCCTCTCATATTCGATAAACGTTTATTTCTTCGTTATTAATTTATTCAATTAATAATTTGCTATGTTTATAACTTATTTTTATTATCTTACTTTTTCAACGATGTAAACGTTCTAAAGGTCTAAAACGACAAAGAATAAATGTATCATTCACCTACAAACAACAATAAAAACTTTTAACACCCTTCCTTTGCTAAAGAAAAATATGTTAACGAAGTCATGCCCGCCTATTAAGCCAAACTTCTAATAAAACCACAATGTATACAAAATAACGACAAAATAAAATATACAGACACAACCCTTTGTTAAGCATTTGACAACTTTAATCACACCTTGGTGGTCCAAGAATGAAAGACTCGAGGAATAGAAACATTTAATCACGCCTTAGTGGTCCAAGAGCCAAGGAGCAATGATTACCGACAAATTTTATATATTTGATTCAAGATCTTAAGGATAAAGGTGAGAAACTCGAGGATTTGGAAGCATTTAATCACATGAAACTTTATTTCGCATTTCAGTTTATTTGGTAGTATACGTTGTTCTTGCGAACTATCTCATAAATGGCAAAGAATAAATGTATCATTCGCCTACAAACAAGAATAAAAACTTTTAACACCCTTACTTTGCTAAAGAAAAATATGTTAACGAAGTCATGCCCGTCTATTAAGCAAAACTTCTAATAAAACCACAATTTATACAAAATAACAAATATAATATACAGACGCAACCCTTTGTTGCATTTGACGACTTTAATCACACCTTAGTGGTCCAAGAATGAAAGACTCGAGGAATAGAAACATTTAATCACTACATAAGAATTAAAAATAACAAAACAAATATCATTTTTGAAATTTCAAAATTTTATTTTAAATGTACGTCAACTTGGATCAGATAGTTTCATTTAGGTGATAACTATAGATCACCGTCGTGTAATGATATTTGTTTCTTTTACTATTTAGTTTGCAGATATAGATGAGAAAGCCATCCGAACTGGAAAACCAGAAGAGTTGGTCATGGCTCTTGCAAAGGCTAAGGTACATTCTTCTTCTTATATCAATGCAATCACACTTTGCCATCTGCAAATAGATATCATCTGAACTCATGAAATTGACCATTTATTTGTGTTAGTAAGATATGAATGCATATTTTATTAAATGATTGCTATTCGATACTATGTAGGTACAAGAAAACGCAAACATGTGTAAACTTCTTAACCTGTTGAAGTCATAGTAGAAAAGGTATTGAAACATTAAATTCTTTTCATATGTAGATTCATATATTAGAATCTCATGACAAACATATGAATACTGAAATAACTGTTCATTTATATGTATTAGGACCGAACACTGACCCACTTGGTTAAGGTGAGGTGCCAGCGATGTTTGACAAGTCGTTGTAAGTAATTTATAAACAATTATACTTGATATTCCATAATTTAACATATATGTTTGAGGTACTAACATGTTATAGCTTTGCAGCCACAAATCTTGCTACCTGAAGCTTAAGGTTTATGCAATTAGGTAAAAGCACAATAATGGGATAACTGTTAGTTCGAGTAAAGGTGGCTTACCCAGAACTATTTTCCATCTCCCGCACAAAATAATGCAAAGTCGAAGCCTTGTGTCATTGAGGTATCTCTTGAGTTGATAAATTGCAACACGAGGTAGTTTACTCGCGGGATGCTGCTGAAATGTAGCATTGAGGTCCAAATGTAAGAAAGGGTTTAAGTCTTTCACCATGGTAATTATAGTGCACCAAGCCTTTTGATTTTATTTAAAAAAAATAGTACATATATTTGGTTTACTGGGTAAATAAGTTAACTGTTATATCACTTTAATAAATTTTCATTATCTACAACTTTACAAACATGCATGAATAAGTGGAAAGTTGAGAGTGATAAGCCTAAACATAAGTGGGATTGGGATAGACCGCCTAGTGATGGTAATGGAGAGTGGCACATTAGGATGACGATCTATGACCCCGATGGAGAGAAGTTTGAAAAGGCTTATCGAACCAAACGTACTACTAGGAACTTAAATGATAAGTTTGATCCTTACGGTATTCTAAAGGATAGGCTTACTTATATCGGTACGTAGGGGCACGACTTCGAGTCTAGCTACAAGACTCATAAATAAAGAAAAGAGCTTCGTGGGAGGCAACCCATGCTTAATTGTTTGCTTGTTTGTGTCGTGTATATTTTATTGATTGTTTATTCTCATGTTTAAATTTGTAAAAATGCTTTATTTTGTCTTTAACCTCGTCTTAATTACATATAAAGGTATTTTACATAAGAGATAAGTGTAGGGAGGATTACACACTTTTTCAAAAGAAACGTAAACATGAGAATTACAATTAATTAAAAGATATACATGTGTGTTTGTTTGATTCAAATGCTTGTATCGAGTCATAATGGATGTTTTGCAGGAAATTTTTCCAGATTCTAAAGAAATAAATTTTCCAGAACTTTTTCCAAAAAATCTCAGACCAGTTTTTGTTAGGATAACCTGATGGCGTCAGGATCGCAACCTGACGGCGTCGGGGAAGGAGCAAAAACAACTGATTACTTTTTCTCTTTTTCTGAGCTACTTATAAATTTTTGGAATTTTCCAGGTCTTAATTTTCCAGAAATTCTGTAAACATCCATTCCACAAGCATTATATCCTAGTTTAGTAGAGTCCTATATATATTGTTACCGCCGATTTTACGCGAAGGTTTCGTTTGTTTTCTTCAAATATGCAGGTTTAATTTACCAAGAAGAAGATACATAAGATGAGAAGGAGCTTTTCACGCAAACGTTCTTCTTAAAGAAAGATGTAACCACCACTTTACACGGATCCTACCGAGCTAATCAGGGGAGTATTAGTTTCTTTCGTTTTTAATTACCTTCCATTATCATAACTTTGATACTTTCGGGTAACATTGGGGACAATGTTCAGTTTAAGTGTAGGGAGGGAAAATAAAACGGGAACTTTGAAACTATGCTTATCCTTGATTATTTGCTTTGTCCAATTTCATTTGTGTAATAAACCATGAGAAATGTCGGTTAGGGTAATTTTGGCACCAAATTTAAAATTTTTCATGACATATAGGAGTGGGCCATTAGTCTTAACAAAAGCGTCTCACGGATAGGAAGTTACATGACTAGCACAAAAAAACCCTTTACCACCCAAATTCCACCCAAAATGTGAGGATCGCCCTTAGATTAGTAGGAATTAAAGCATTCGTCTTTAATGCTTAGTGTGTGAACCGGTAGTATAATAGATTCTAAAACTTGTTTTGTGATGCATCCCGAGATCGCTAGTAAGACTACACTTGTGTAGTTAGGAATAACTAAATGATAAGAGGCATTAGGATAACCCTTGTTTGATACCCTTAATATAATTACTTCTTCCACATCGGTTGAGTAATTCCCCCACATGTTTGCGTTGTACTCATCTTTAGTACACGATACCCCTAGTTAACCCCTCAGAGCCTATCCTTTTCACGGTTCTCGTGATGTTTTGGTTTTTCCGGAATATCAATGAAGAGCATTGTTTACACCCCACCCCCAAATGTACACCCAAATCGCCTTAGCCTACCTTGTATGCACTCACTTTTAGTGCATTATTGTTATCACACTAAACCCTTAGTTCAATTATCTAGTTGCTTGCATAAGTTGCTAAGTAGAGTCATATCCTTTGTACACAGTTTTGGGACGATTGGGACTCATGGGAAAAGTTAAAGTTTGTGAAATGACGGGAAGGGAACGTTAAATTCAAATTCCCTTTATTTGCATAATAATGTACTCCAAGTGTTTTGATCTTTTCAATTCGGGTCAAATTAGTGTTAGAGTAATAAAAACTCAAGTGTAGGGATGTGCCTATAAATCCCTATCATTTTGAAGTTATCGTAGAGGATGGTAGAGTAAAAGTGTATGAAAAAAAAAAAAAAAAAAAAAGAGAAAAAAATTAGAGTGTAAAAAAAATGAAAAAACATACGGGCTACCATCCTACATCTATCTTTTAATTTATGTTTGTTTGTTTCAGTTATCTAGAGTCTAGAGTGTCGAGTCTTGGCTTAGCAATTCCATTCTTCGCATGCTTGTAACATAAAGATTTTTGACTTGCCACCACTAAATGGCCTATCCCACAAAACCCTTTGTTTCCTTACCGTAAGCCTAACATTACAACCCTTTAAAAGACCTCTTTGATAGTCTTTCCTAGGTGCTTACGCCAAAGCGATGGAGGTTTGATCTAGTCTCAAGCCTATGGTAATCTATGTACTAGGACCGGTTAATGAGTGTTTATCTTCCATTTCCAACTTGTTATATTTCATATACACCCGAGAGATGTGAGTATCCAAACACCCCATGTGAGGTGCTAGTATGTAATTTCCGAGCTTGTTATGACTTTTGTGGGGCTTATATGTGTTGTGAATCGTTCTAAAATAATGCTTCATGATCCCTAACTTATAAATTAATTGGCTAAAAGCACATTTTCTTGAGGACAAGCAAATACCAAGTGTAGGGATATTTGATAAGGTTTTAAAATGTACCTTTTTGAGGGGTCGTTTAAGCCCTTATTTGATCACTTTTGTATCCGTTATTACTTAATATCATTCCTTTTCACTTTTTAGGTATCTTGAAGGCAAAATACTGGAATGACACTTATTCGGACGAAAAGGCGCGAATATACGAAGAAAATGGCCAAAGTCAAGAATCGAGACACTCAGGCTGCTGGAACTGAAGGTGACGGCGTCAGGCATAAAACAGTGACGCCGTCAGACAACTTTTGTGACGGCTCAGTAGCCAAATTGCTTATTTACAAGTGACGGCTTCAGGTTTTAAAAGAGTAGGGCGTCGCAACTCAGACGGCCTAGATTTGATCCAGACGACGTCAGAGATTGAAGGGGACGGCGTCACAAGCATAAGGTGACGCCATCGCAAGACTAACGTGGCCAAGACGAAACCCTAATGACGGCGACCCGACGACGTCACACATCAAAGGGTGATGCCGTCGCACTTGTAATCTTATATATAGAATCCGAATTTTTTAGTTTTCGGTGTGTAGTCTTTTGGAGTAAAAACCTAAACCGAACCAAGGTTGTCTTGTACAGTATTTTAGGGTTCCATACCCTATCTTACATCAAGATAAGTGTTTTACTTCATTAATTAAATTATGTCTTCAATTAATTGTGTGTATGCTTGCATGTTTCCCATGTCCAGCTAATTTACTTGTGTGTTTGCTTAGGAGATATGAAACTTAATTATTGAATATTGATTGGTTGTCTCTTATCTTAATTGTTAATGATCTAGTATTGCGATAGGTCATCCGTTGTGTAGTTAATGCTTGATTAAATCTTTGTTGAACCTTAGCTTATAGTACCTAGAGTCATTGTAGGCTAAACCATCCGAAGAGTACCTTAGTGTTAAGTTTATAAATCCCAGAGATTTTGTAGGCGATAACCTTTGGTAGTTTCAAAGAGTTAGGGATAAACGCATACCCTACGACCTTAGACACACAACGCGATTAAGAATAAGGACGTGATAATTCAACCATCAATAGGAGATAATTAAGGAGTAATAAAACCTAAGTAAACACATCTTTAAATCATCATACGAGCACACAATAATTATACATAGACTACATACACCTTAGATTAGATAATTAGACGAATAGAGTAATCGGTAGAAATACCAACCCCCAAATCCAATACCCCGAGATTCGTACCTTTCCATTTCCTAAAAACATAAAAAGATAAAAAAAAATAATCTTCCTCAACCCCAACGTTAGCGTAGTAACTTCTCACTAGCATTCCTATTCCCCTAGAGAACGATATCAATTCCCGTGGCTTACCCTAATACTACACTACAACGATTAGGTTCACTGCCTAGGGTGTTGAAAAACTTGCTCGACGAAAAGGAAGTTCCTTTGACCCCGAACGACGCGTGTAGCGTTATCAATAACACAGATATCACAATTACCAAATTAAGTAGATAATGATAGATTATGTATGCAGATGAATAAACAAAGCTTAAACAAATCAACTACCAATCATACTAGCAACATAATGATGATATAAGCTAGATTCAACACAATTGAAACACAAACAACTAATCTATACTATTAATCTGAACTTGAGATTTAAATAAAAACTTACAAAGCCCTAGCACAACAAGGGCAATACATGCTCGCAGAGCTTCTCTACAAGCTCTAGCTTGTTTGAAAACAAGCTAGTGGCAGCACTAAGCCCTTCCAAATAATACTTACTTCCCCTTTGCTTATTTGACAGCTGTTTTGATTTTTTTTTACTGATTTTGTGTAAATTGAGTAGAAAACTGATTATGAAATTAAGTTAAACTCACAATAAGCTATATTGAGCTTATGTAAGCTTATTCTAACTGGAACTTAAGCTTGTTGAAGCTTATACAATAATTTGACATGTTTTTTTTTTCAAGTATTTTCTATTTTTTTTGTGATTTTTGATTTAAAACAACAACACACTGAAATTAAAGTGAAATGAGGTTAACAAACTTAAAATGAAAACTAGTTATAAGATCATGAATGCTTAAAACAGAATTAAGAGCTTATGAGAATTTCAAAGGTAAAACGAACTTTCATTAAAATAGAAACTGATTACAAATTGAAACTAAGATACAATACTGATTTTTCACTAAAAGCTATATTGAAAACAGAATTTAAAAACTACAATTTACTACTCAAAAACTATCCACTAGCTAATGTGAAATCGGGGGCTATTTATAGATGAGCCAAGGACCTTGGAAGCTTCAAGAAGGAGAATTTGTGCTTCTTCAGATGATTGTCAGCCCTTAGATCACATCCCATCAATCTATCACATCATCTCAACCCTTGATTTGATAAGCCACACATCATCAGCCAATGGGAATGCACCTTGGCACACGGATTGCCATTCCCATGTGTCAGGTGTGTAAGGAGAAGTACGAGATTACCCTTTAATTGTAGTGATTTTGCTTAATTGAACGAGGGGTAATTTAGGGTTCTAGTGTTCTGGGAATTTTGGGGATTATTTTTGGCGCGTTTGGTTTGTTGAGTTTTTTATTAAATTTGACTTTTTGACCGTGAGGTAAGTATTGACCGGATTTGTGTTGACCGGGTTTTATAAGTGAAAACGGGCTTGGGCTGATGAGGTATTTATATTTTGGGCTTGGATCTGGTTTGGTCTAAAAAGTTAACATTCATTAGGTTAACTTAGCATTCATCAAGGGTAAATCATGCCAAACTGCAAAGATGAAGGACTCAAGGTGTAATTTTAGCATAGTAATTTCAAGGGCTCAACTTGATAACTCCATAAACTCCAAGGACCAGATTTTCCAATTTTTATTCTTCAAGGACTAATGTTGCCAATTATGAAACTTCAGGGGCTATTCTTGACAATTTGTGAAAAGATGATCCAAACTTGCAAATTTCTTCTTTGAGCATTCACTTTGATTTCCCGGCTTCAGCTTTTGCACTCTCTTCCTTCTCATGCTCGGTTTTTGTCTGATTTGTCTTTCTTTTGTGTGTTTTGTCATATCCGTACCTGCACATGCATAAACTCAAGAAACCAACAAATATTAGGCATAAACGGCTCTTTTCTGGTTATTTTGGGTTTATTTTGGTAAGGAAAAGGTATGTGTTTTTGCACATACCAAGTAGCTATGCTAGAGCTTTCATTAAAGTTAATGCGTCTAATGAGTTTCGTGATACTCTAGTGTTGGTTGTTCCTAAACTAAAAGGAAGTGCATATACGAAAGAAATTATCCGTATTGAATACGAATGGGAACCCCCTCGATGTAGTACATGTTTGTTATATGGTCACCTTCTTGATGAGTGTCCCAAAGCTACTCCAAAACGTGTAGTTAACGCGGTCGATAAAGGCAAAGGTCCAGTTTCGGGGGCTACTAAGGAGGTGTCGAATGATGGGTTTACTACTGTCAAGCAAAAGGCTCTCACTTATAAGCGGGGTTTGATGTTTTAAGACCAAGAAATTGAAGTATCGTTATGTTGCTCCTAAGAATACAAAGGCTTCTCCTCCTAAAAACTACACTAAGGAGGCGTCTACGTCTACACAACCAACTAAGAATGCTAAAGTGGTTAACACGTCTAATGCTTCTGATGTTCTTGGTGATTTGGACGAGGATCCTAATGTTCATGTAGAACCTAGTGCTAACATTTCTTCAAGCAACGTGAATACTACTACTACTATTGATGGAGGACATGTTAGTAAAGATTCGGATTTTGGTAATGGAATTAGGAAAATGGATAAACAGGAAAGTGCAATTATTGATTCATTTGGCAATCCAAGTACTACATCTCTCGTTGAAAAGATTAATAATCTAGAAAGTCAAATAATTAAGGGGAAACTTGTGCTTCTGAGTGATGATGAGAAGCCACTTCCTTTACAAAATGAGGCAACTGTGGGGTACGTGGGAAACAATGAAAGCATCCCTAGCTCATCCAATGTTGCTCCTTTTGTTATTCCAAATAGCACATCTGACATGGTTAATGATGAAAAAAAGGTAGGTAATCCATTTTCTAAGGTTGGAAATTTGGTTATTTCGGATAGTGATAGTAATGATGATGAAGTTCTTGAGGACTACAATGAAACTACTGGTTATATGGCATTTGACGGTGCTAAAAGTGGTCGTGAAGCGTGCATGAAGAGCTTATATGAGCAATGGAAAAAGGACACTCATGATCAAGACCATTATGATGATGATCCCTTTGATGACTATGGTTTGACTAGTGTCCAAATAAAGTATGCTAACGCGTATGACATTAATCTTTGTGGTCAAATTAGATAGTTGTTTGTTTTATTTCGCATAAGTATGACTTGTCATTTCTTATGATAGTTTAGGTGTTAAGCACTGTAGACGCGTTTGGTTTGCCTTTTTGAGTTCCACACCCGTTGTACTTATTTTTTGAAGTAATAATATTTTACCGAGGTAACCTTTTTTATAAAAAAATTATGTGCTGATTATACAAAGCAAAATCACAAAAAAAAATATATTAGAAAGATAAATACTACCATCCTAAACTTTATGACCAGTTAATTATACATGGAATAAAAATGGTGGACTAATGCATTAATTGTGGTAGGACAACTCCTTGTTCATGTGTAGAGTGGAGATTTTGTTGAAAACCCCTTGACACTGTTATGAACTAAATTAAACACCTTACTTTGGTAGCTCTCTATAAAATGGTAATGATAACGATTGATTTGATTTGATTTGTTAGGTCACTAGTTTTACAACACAAGCTTATAAGAGAAGGAGATGAAGGCGGATGAGCAAATACCAAACACACACACACGTATAAAAGAGAAAGGTTAAGCGTATAGTGTATGTGAAAGACTAACTTGAACAACCAACCCTCAAATGAGGGTTTACAAGAGTTTATATAGGCAAGGAGCTAGGGCAACACTCCCTCTCCTTCCCTATTCCTTATTGGGCTTGGATCAAGCTTATGGGCCTTCTACATAAGCTTGACCTTAAATAAACATAAAGGCCATAACAAAGCTACCTATTACATATGAAATATAAATACTTGAAATACTGTTTAGGAGTGATTCCAACAATCTCCCCCTCAAGTATATATGAATGTAAACGGTGAAGGCGTTGATGTAATAGTAGCGGTGACGTCTTCTGACATTCTTCTTTCTTTTGAGAGGAATTGTCTTGATTCGAACAATCTCCCCAGTGTAGAGAGATCGTTATCTTTGAACAGTTATGCTACGACGTCATCTTTAACTTTGTTCTTTGATCATTGTTCGTTGTGGTGAAAGTGATAGTATGTTGTTGTCTGCATCAGTCTGCCTCAGGTCTGCTTCGCTGCTCCAGTGTCTCCATGTCATTCTTCAACATGCTCACACTCTCTTTGACGTTGGAAATCAATACTTGATGAAGTTCTGTAAGTTTTTGACTTTGTAGATTCTTTGATTGATGAAGAATCATTCTGACTGTTGTGTTGCTTTTGGATAGAACTTCCATTAGTGATGATGTTGGCGTGAGCATGAGAAGAATCAGCACGATCATCCCGCTCCGGAGCTTCCATAAGAAGAAAACATTTCAAACGGTTAGTAATAAGCGGTTTCCGGCACTTACAAGTTTGAACTTCGAGAATGTCAACAGCATAGTGTGAAGACACAACTCTAGTTCTTACAAAGGCCGTTCCTGAAATGGAGTCCCACAAGTGAGATAACGCGATGTACCGAAGTACATCTACAGTTCAGATGAGTCGCTGAGGTACACCGAAGCATCACCTCACGACTGTAGACCGTTTTGAGACACACTCCGCGTAATCCACGGGGAGTTACCGAAGTGACCTGCTGTCAGGGCTGTTTGATGTTGACCCTGGCAGGAGTTTCCATTCAATCACTGAGGATCACAGATGTGAACCTCTCATAAATGTTCTTGACAGATTGCTAAGATCTGTGAAGGACTCGATATGAACCACTGATGATCTTATTGTTGATCATCAAGTGATTGAATGTTAAGTGTTCCTAAGAGATCTTTTGATGAATCTCGTGGCTCTAGACTCAATAGTGCGTTTTGGTTTTCCTGAGCGGAGACTAGGGAGAGGGTCTCCTTCTTCAATACCAGTGATCTCTAAGAGAAAGCCAATAGTTTACGTAGGGTTCCCTGTGAGGATGAAACAAGCTTCTGTTGAGAAAAACTTGAGTGGATAAGAAGGTTTAGTGCATGCGTCACTGGGTCCATGACGACTTTTAATCTTCAATACCGGTGTCACTAAGTGACAACCAGTAGCATATGAATTGAACCCGGTGTCTGCCCTAAGTTGAGTAATCTGGAGGGCTATTTCTTTTCACCCTTTACTTTACATTTCTTTTTTATTCTTCAACTCCTTCTTTCTCCGATTCTCATTTTCTCCTTTTTATAATCATTCCTAAGGACTTCTAACACTAACTAATGGTAGTGTCCTTGGGTAGATCCCTCCGGCTCTGGCGGATCATAGGACGGTTATTCCTAACCTTAGTCACCTTATAACTCCATGACTAACCTATGTTTGCCATTAAAACCACTGTATGTTAAAATCTCTCTCAAAGGGTTTGTTAACGAAAAACATGTTTGAACCACAATGAGAGATGAATTTTTGCATAAATACTCCCCCTCCACATGTGCTTAATAGTTTTAATGGTTAAATGCACAGTGAGGAAAGAGCGCGCACTTTTTTGAATTGATTCACTGAAGATAGACAATCCCCCGTGAGACACGGTTACGTTGCATAGTTAAAGAATTACATTGTCAGCTTTTAGGTGACAACTAGCTCTAATAACTACCTTGAAGGTGTAGACAAACCTCGAAAGGTTGTCATACCCGTCAGAGTTCATGTCTATCAAGAGTTTCTCGAATGGTACTTTCTACTTGGACAAGTCCTTTGCGAGACACGTTTACATCACTAGCGAACTAGCTTGAAATTATTACCCGTCCAGGACAAGTCTTTTCGAGTTACTAACAGTTTAGTACCGTCAATTCGTAGGTTAAGTCTGAAGTACACGGATTCATTTGCATTTTGTGCAACATATTTCTTATCACACAATTTTCTCCCCCTCAAAGATGGCATATAAAATGTTATTTTTGAACGTTTGAGAATAAATATGACCATTTTGAGTTTTGTGGGAAGAATGACCACTGTGAACAATTTGTGAACAAAGTTTTAAATTCAAATACTCCCCCTCAACTAGTGATATAAACGGTTGAGGTTTTAAAAATCATATGGGGAAGTACTTGTCTTTTTGAGCAAAACCTTGAAAAATGAAAGGTTTGATAGGTTTTACTCAAAAATAAGAAGCTTTCGCTCCTTTTATAAGGATTGTGGCACTGAGGCATACCACAGGGTCCTTTTTTGACCATTACGGGTTGTACACTGTTATTTGTGCACAAGCCAGTGACATATATAATCATACATCCAAAATTATGAAGGAAACAATTCAAGGGGTACCAGGAAGTGCAGTGATGTTCCCAGGAGTGCGCACAGGGCGTTGAAATCCGGTGATGTTTATCCTGGGTCGACCACCAACATAGCTCTCCAAACGTCTGAACTGATCCCTTCTGAACAACCGTTCATCAATCATGGTGATGATACGTCTCACATCCCTCTTTTCCTGAGAGTTCCAGCGCTTAGAATTCCCAACTCTCAGGCGTATATCCTTCAACCTGTACGCCAATCCATCCCTAACCATCTTCAAGGTATGATCCCCGAATTTGTGAAGCTCACTACACGCCATTAAGCAGTTTCTTCGAAGTTCACTGCGGTAAACAACGCCGAAAGGTTTGCTGATGAGTGTGTATTGAGATAGCTGGTTGAGATCGGGAAGAGTGAGCGTTGGAGGAGTGAGGTTGACACGCTTCTGATAAGATTCAACAACCATCTGGATATCTTCGACACGTTCTTTGATCACGATGCGTCTAATGAAGATGAGAACTGACTTGATAAATTCACGTTGAACTTCAGTTGAGAATTGTCTCATACGACCCTGTACTTTGGCAAGGTACATGTCTTCGATGTCGTTGAGGGACAAGTTCTCAAAGTCAGCTTCGGAGAATCCATAGTCCTGTTCATCTTGTCGTTTGACTATGATATTCTTCAAGAATGTGTAGTCCCACTTAGACTTGAGATCAATGTGTTTGATGGCCACGATGTCCTTGGAGCTATACACTTCATGTTGAGACTTCTGAACCAGGCAGCTTCTGTAGTAGATTCTTCGGCGTTCAGGCCAATGATGAATCCCATACAACGCATCTTGGTCGTATGCTTGCACGTTGTCAGAAAACAAGTGATTTGCACGTTCCTCGATAGCTATGCAGTTTGAGTAAATAGCCGCTGGGAATGGAAGAGTCAATGATGTAGCGTATTTTCGTGAGCCATCGCTTCCGTGTAAGAGAAAATCCAGGTCTTTGTTAAAAAAGTATCGGAAGGGAATCCTTGGTTCGTCTGCTTGGCCAATGGTTGGTAGAGGTTTGGTCCAATCGGTGTAGTATGGAGGGTTGTCCCTTTGTGTGAAGTCAAGGTTTGCTTCCGGATTGAGCCAATCCATGTTGTTAGACATAGCTCTAGCGATGTTCTCAAGATGATATTCTACCTTGAGGGCGCTTTCAGAGCTGTCTGTTAGAAGTTAGAATGCTTCATTCTTGATTTTCTTCAACTCAGATTTCGTCATTTTCTTCACATGGAACTTTTTTTGCAACAGTTTTGCATGCTCCAATGTTGAACCGTCTACCAATTCCTGACCTGCATCTGGGTAGGGAGTTTGATTGACAAGTGTGGAGAACCATTCAAACTCTTCGGTTTTATCGTCATCTAGCCATGATACAACTCCAGGCTGAGTCGTCTTCTTCTTCTTTTTAGAAGGCCTTGATGATGAAACTGGTTTCTGCACTTGTTTGGGTGAGGTGGGTTGTTGTCTGGGCTCAAGGACCTCTTCATCGTCACCACCCATATACTCAAAGTAATCACCTGTTTTATGAGTCAGGGGTGGTAACTCGGAATCGTCCCGAGGTTTATCAGTAGAAGACCGAGGTTGTGGAGACTTATGTTGAGAAGAAGTCCGAGGTGAAGGAGGTGGCATAGAAGTAGATTTACCAGACTGTTTCTGACGTTTAGGTGCAGAGTCCTTATCCTTATCATCGTCATCTCTTGGTCTTTTGGATTGATCGGCTGACTCCTTGCATGATGATCTGAGTTGATAGTCAAGTAGGATTTCGAAAAATTTAGCTTCATCCGAAGTAAACGTTCCAGATCTCTTTGACATTTGCATCACAAGTTTAGCGATTAACTCAGATTCAGAGAGATCAGCTTCTTTGGCCATTGTATGTTTAACCAATGCTACGATGTTAGGGGTGAGTTGTCTGGAAAATACTTCTTTTGTCACACTGGGGACAGTGTCGAGAAGAAACTTGTGAGTATGATCTCTTGCTGTCTTCTCCAGTTCCATTTGGACTTTAGGAACGATATCCTGAAGGTACTTGTTAGTGTAACCTTCAATCATTTCGTTCAGTTCCTCTTGTCGATGACTCTTCATGAACGTCTGAACAAATTTCCTTTCTTTCTCCATCTTGTCTATCTCATCATTTAAGGACTGAATTTGGTCAGCAAACCAATTCATTTTTCTGTAAGTTATGTCCTTCTTTCTGATTTGTTGGATAGCTTTTACAATCCTTTTATGAGACTGAGAGATCCAATATTTTGGTGGTTTCTTCACTGATTTGGATGATGATCTGGTTAACTTTGTTGATGGTGGTAGTGATGAATGAGATGAAGAATCCGATGATGAGGAGACATGAGTAGACTTCATGTCCTTAGGAGTTTCTGAGGTTTTCTCCTTTGAGTGTGTTGGACTGTCTAGAAGAAACTTTGTATAATCATCCTCGTCATCTCTAGACTTTTCTTTCTCAGTTTCCTGTTTCTCAAAGTCAAACACAATAGTGTCTTCCACAGGCTGTTGTAGTTGCACAAGAGTGGTGGCACCAGATCCCTTATCGGGTCGATTAACCGCATCAGGATCTGGAGAGGAGTGGGCAGCTCCACTTGATCCTCCGAGGCCACCCATTTGATCTTTAGCAAATTCTTCGGCCTTTTGAATGTGTCTGACGTTGTGAAACTTCTTCCTGTATGATTTATCCAATTGCTCTTCTTCTTCTTCTTCTGAGCTATCATCCTGTGACACAAGTGCAGGAGTCTTCCCTTTTCCTTTAATAGTTTGAGGACTTGGAGGTTTTAGTACTGAGGGATTTTCATCCTTTGCAGTTTCAGAGTATGTGAACTCTTCATCTGTGTCAGTAGCCTCAGAGTCCTCGTCCCTGAGTTGTCTTTGCGGTTCAAGTGAAAGGATTGGAGTGGCTTCCTGAGAAGGAACTTTCTTCTTAGGGGTGGGTTTCCTCTTTGGAATAGGTTTCTTCTTTGGAACATTCCTTTGACTATCTGTACTTGTGACACTTCCAGCACTTCCTTTTCTGGTTCTCCTTACCGGTGTTCCAGAAGTTTTATCATCGAGGTGACCAACTTTGCCTTGTCTGACTGCTTCCAGATACCTTTGGTACGATTCTAGCTTTCTGACATCTTCAGTTAGAAGGAAATCTGGCAGCACAGCACCTTGTTTCTTTGTAGACGTTTCCTTGATTCTAACAGTGAGAATGGGTTCCGTCAACATGTCATGATTATCGGGGTCATTGAGCCTCTTGGGAATGTCAGGGTGAAGTCCAAGTGCTCTCTGGATCAACAATTTAGTATATCTGATGTAGGGAATCTTTGATCCAAGTTTGTTGAGAAATGACATCATGTCATCCCAAATCAGAGCTTCGATAGCGATGTGTTTCTTGTTGACCAATGCCCAGAATATTTGCAGTTCCATGAGCTTAGGGTGCTCATAGCCGCTGTCACGACCAGAAACAGACTTGGTGATGATCATGTAGAGTGTTCTCCAGGGTTGAGGAATACTTTTAAGCTCTACGTGAGAATGCTTGATGATTATTCCTGTAGCCTCGTCATAACCGATATTGATTAAGAATTGGAGAGTGAGCTCTTCAGCAGGTGTGGCATATAGTTTGGTCGGATCGACATCAGGGATTAAGAGAACAGCCCTTAAGTCTGCAGGTGTAATGGTGACTTGTTTGTGATTCAGAGTCACCGTCACAGCAGTTTGTCCTTTGACCCTTTCCATGGTGTTCCAGAACTGTTGGATGTAGATCTCAGGAATAGTTGCAGAGTGAGTAAGCATGTTCTGATATGGATGAGTCCTCAGAATGTCAATAGCAATTAAACACGAAGATTCAGAGCAAGTGAGGGTGTCAAAGTCAACACGGAGGTTATTCTTTCCTATCTTCATTGGATAGCCATGAGGATAGATATCAGCAATGGAGAGAACTTCAGGTGCATCCACATTCATTTGTTAAGCCATGTCGTGATCTGAAATAACATTAGCCAAAAGAACCAACATATCGAAAGACATAATATTAGTCACCAGAAGGTCTTATTGTCTAGTTATTGAATGTGCAGTGATAATGAATGTTACGAGTCCTAAGTCACTTGTATGTTCAATAGTTCAATGATGTCGTGAAATGTTTCGTGATTTAGTTAACTTTAAGTTTTAAAGTTTATGTTATCACTTATTGTTCACAGCATATTGGACGATTAAGTTTATTAGTGACATTATTGGATTCGTGACGTTATGATTAGTTTATTTACAAGTTTGTACACGTAACAATTCATCATGAAGGTCAATCCAGGGATAAGCGTAGTTTTGGCAAAGTTATGCGTAGACAGGAATGATATATGCTTAGGCGTAAGCTTACGCGTAGAATCCTAACTTACGCGTAAGAAATGTTACGCGTAAGAAAAGGAGACCTTATGCGTAGAGCTTATGCGTAGGCATATATTAACCTTACGCGTAAGGCTACTCGTAAGAGTTGACCTTATGCGTAGAGGTCACTGTTTACGTATATCCTTCACAGGATACGCGTAGTCCATTGTAGAACCTTATGCGTAGAAGCTACGCGTAAGACTAATCTTACGCATAACAAGCTACGCGTAAGGTGATCCTTAAGCGTAGAGAGTCTAATGACCTTGATTCTGAGTGTTAAGCGTAGCAAAGCCTGAAATAAATCCATCAAATCATCATTATTAACACATAGATACATTTTAACAATAGATCATGGCAAGAACATATGTTACACAGTTATGCGTAGAATTGCATACGCGTAGTCTAAACCCTAAATCTACGCGTATGGATTCTAGCCATAGATTATGCACTAAACTTTTTCTGGTAGTTCAAAGATATGTTGTGAGTATGTAAGCCAAGTTGTAACACTTAATTTGTTAAGAATAAAAAATACCCAAAGTTTATGAGCTTTAAACCCTAGTTTCGAATTGATGATCAATTCGTGTTTCTGGGTGGCTATAGACTTTGGAAATCATCAATTTAACAACGCAAGAGCATAAAACAACAATCTTTTTAACCAAGAAACATCACATTCAAAAATGCCCAATTTGACACATAAACCCTAATTCGCAATATTCATCAAATCGTGTTTCTGGGTTTGTTTTGGTGATAGAAAACATATCAAGGATGTTTTTAAAGCATTTTGACATTAACATTTAAGCCACAAACACCAAACACATGATCAAGTGTTCTTACGCATAAGCGAAGAACACAAAATCACTCATATCCATAGATTTGACCGTTGGATTCATTTAAAATTCAAGACCCATGTTTGAAAACACGTTAGAAACATTAATCTACTTACAGAATGATGATCAAATTCACGGATATGATGAACGAATTATATGCGTAGGATCTTGTTAGGTTTGGTGTATTAAATGTGATGGATAAGAGTTAGGTGGAGAGTTTTATTAAAATAGACTTTACCATTTTGACAGTTTTGGTCCCTCCACCTTTTCCATTTTCATCCAAAGCATTTTAACTTCCATTTTTTGTTACCAAATGAAGATTTTTGGAAAGAAATTTGACGACACTCCCTCTTGACTTGAGAAAATAATGAAAGGTTATTAATTAACGTCCGAGGAGTGTCTTTGAACCAGGAAATGTACCACCATTTGTAAAAGAATCAACCGAGATATGATAACATGCAAGTACACAGATGTTTGAAAAACAGTTAAGAGTTAATTTTCTCCCCCTCAACACTTGATCGGAAAAATACTGAATTTTGAAAGATTGAAGTGTTGACGGAAGAAATGTACTTGCCATGTTGAAAGAAATATAGATTAGAAGAATATTTTTGTTGTTTTATCGGATTTTATATTTTTGTATTTTGTTTTTGAAAATTTATTTACAAAAGATGTTTTGGTGTTTGACAGGTTTTTAAGACTGTTTTAAGAGGTCATCCAATTCCTCTTGAGTCAAACACCTCATACCAATTCGGTGGACCAACTCATTAAACCTCGCGGGAGGCAAGGCTTTGGTGAGCAGATCTGCCAATTGGTATTCAGTACCAACAAAGTATAATTCAATGGTACCCTGTTCCACGTGGTCCTTGATGAAATGATAGCGTAGATCGATGTGCTTTGATTTCGAGTGCTGAACTGAGTTGCACGAGATGGCAATGGCACTCCGATTGTCGCAGTACATCAGGATTCTGTCAAATACGTAACCATAGTCTTTGAGTTATGTTCTCATCCAGATGACTTGAGCACAACACGCGGACATGGCTACATATTCTGCTTCAGTTGATGACAGCGATGTACAATCCTGCTTCTTTGATTGCCAAGACACCAGTTTATCACCGAGAAATTGTAGAGCTCCTGAAGTACTTTTCCTTGAGTCTAAGCATCCTGCGTGATCAGCGTCTGAAAAAGCGATTAGTTCAAAACTAGAATCCTTCGGATACCAGATCCCCAAGTTAATGGTGCCCTTGATGTATCGGAGGATTCTTTTAGCCTCAGAGAGGTGAGTTTCAGTTGGTCGCGACTGATAATGGGAGCATAGATAAACGGCAAAGACAATATCAGGTCTGCTAGCTGTTAGATACATGAGAGACCCAATGATACTTCGGTATTTGGTAGGGTCAACCAATTTCCCATGTAAATCAGCATCTAATTTCTTGGTATGAGCCATTGGTGTGGCATAAGTATCACAGGTATTCATTCCAAATTTGTTTAACAATTCAAGGGCATATTTGGACTGACTCAGGAAAATACCACGGGGTGATTGATGAACTTGCAGTCCTAGAAAGAACGTAAGTTCACCCATCATAGACATTTCAAAAATTTTCTTCATTAGTTTTGCAAAAGCGATTGAAAACTTTTTATGTGTTGACCCAAAAATGATGTCATCCATGTAAATTTGAACAATTAAGATGTGTGCCCCATGATATTGTATAAAAAGAGTTGGGTCAACCGAGCCTTTGGTGAAATTATTGGCAATGAGGAAAGATGATAGCTTATCGTACCATGCCCGAGGGGCTTGTTTGAGACCGTAAAGGGCTTTGTTCAGTTTGTAGACATGGTTCGGGAACTCAGGATCAACGAATCCATCTGGTTGGCTGACATAGACCGTTTCTTTAAGTTGTCCATTGAGAAACGCTGTTTTGACATCCATCTGATAGACCGTCATATTCATATGAGCTGCGAACGCGAGGAATATCCGAACAGCCTCAAGACGAGCAACCGGAGCAAAAGATTCTTCAAAGTCTATTCCCTCTTCCTGACGATAACCCTTAGCAACTAGCCGTGACTTGTTTCAGATAACATTCCCTTCAGCATCCAATTTGTTTTCCCAAATCCATTTTAAACCAATGACGTAGACCCCTGTTGGTCTTTCAACCAGTTCCCATACTTCAAGACGTTTGAATTGGTTGAGTTCTTCCTGCATGGATTCAATCCAGTTGTCTTTTGTCATTGCATCCTTAATGTTTTTAGGTTCAGATTGGCAGACAGTGAGTGCATAAATGCAATGTTCACCGTCTGAGTGAAGACGTTGTCTCGTAACGACTGGTTGATTCGGGTTGCCAATAATGTTAGCCAGAGGATGGTCTTTTGTCCATCTATGTGTAGAGGGTTGATGTTGGTATACATTGTGCAGATTCTGAGGATTCAAATGGTTTGTTGAAGATTCCGCGACATCTGGTGCAGCAGTCTCATTAGCAAACGGGTTGAAGAACGCATTTGGATCAAAATCTGCAGGTGGGGGTACTTCATTCAGAATATCATCAGCCGGTTCGTCATTGTTGGAAGCGGTGTGTTCAACTGTTGTGGTGGAGTCAACTGGTGTAGGTGCATCGTCAACAGTGGTTGTTGTAGCAGGTGTATCAGGTATAGGAATATTATCAGGTTGTGCAGCGGAAACAGCGGATACACCAGGAGCACGTTCATCAATATCGTCACAGAACAGAGGAGCAAATAACCTTTCCATTTGTTGACGAGTTAGCTGAGGGCTTTCGGCAGCTGATGATGGGGGTTGAGGGAAGTTTAAACGGTTGTGACCGGGTTCTAAGCTGTTATACTCAGAAGCCATCTCCGTGAGTTCATCGAAATGAGCATGAATCGTTTCCATTACCTCTTTAGTTCGACGATTCCAGATTCGGAAACCTTTAGAATTGTCACAGTATCCAATAAAGACTCCAATATCAGCTTTTGCTTTGAGCTTTCCAAAATCATCACGATCATTATTCGAATAACAGAGGGATCCAAATACATGAAAGTGTTTGAGGTTCGGTTTATAGTTGTGGACGAGCTCGAAAGGTGTTTTGTTGTGGCGTTTTGTGATCATAGAACGGTTTTGAGTATAGCATGCCGTAGATACAGCTTCTGCCCATAAGTAATCTGGAAGTTTAGCATTGATTAACATTGTTCTTGCAGCTTCCACTAACGTTCGGTTTCGTCTTTCAACAACTCCGTTTTGTTCAGGTGTCCGTGCAATAGATGTTTGATGCTGAATTCCACTTTCTCATAAAATTCACGAAGGGTTTTGTTAACAAATTCAGTTCCTTTGTCTGTTCTGATGATTCTGACGGTGTTGCGGAGCTGAACCTGTATCTTTGTGAGAAAGGTGATGATCATTTGTGGAGCTTGGTCTTTGCTACGAAGAAAGTAGACCCAAGTCCATCGTGAGTAGTCATCAACAATTACTAAGATGTAGCATTTGCCGTTGATCGTTTGCACACGCATCGGGCCACACAAATCCATGTGAAGAAGATGAAGCACATGCTGAGAGCTGTGTTCCACCTTTGAAGGAAAATGAGCACGAGTGCTTTTCCCTTGTTCACAGGCTGAGTAAAGGTGATCTTTTGAGTACCGGAATCGTGGGAGTCCTTCAACTAGTTTATGTCGAGCAAGGTTGGTGATGGTTTGAAAGTTTAGATGTGAGAGACGACGATGCCATAGCCAGGATTTTGTAGATGTTGCCTTTGAAAGTAAACAAATGGGAGAGGAAGCAACCATGTCTTGCATAGAGATAGTGTATAGACTAGAATTACGCGAGCCAGACATAAGGTCATTTCCATGTAGATCACGAATGAAACAAGTTTTCTCCCTGAAAGCAACCTCCAAATCTCCATCACAAAATTGACCTACTGAAAACAGATTGTGACTGAGTCCTTCCACATAGTAAACCCTGCTGATTTCGATGTTCCCATTGACATAATCTCCGTAGCCCATGATGGCTGCGAAGTGATCGTTCCCGAATCTGACAGTGCCAATGAACTTTGCAATAAAGTTTGATAACAGTTTAAGGTTGCCTGTCATGTGTCGGGAACATCCGCTATCAACAATCCAGAGAATGATCTGTATCACCTGCATTACACACAGACGACACAGATGGAATAGAAGTAGATGTGGAACCCAAAATGTTAGAGGGTTCCGAAGCAGGTACGTTAGACATACACACATTGACAATTTTAGGCATCCATTTAAATCCAAGTGTGTTATATATCCATTTCTGCCATCTATAACTACTCTTTGCTTTAGTCTTAGTGAATGCACTAGGTGGTACTATATTCTTAGGAGGTGAAGCGGTAGCTACTGTGATAGCAATGGTTGCCTTGGAATCTAAAGAAGGTGGTTTACCAAGCACAGACTTAGAATGATTAGTGGGCCTAGAGGTATTCCGATTCTTAGGATTCCGTAATCTAGAGATTATAGCTTTAGCAACACATTTGTCATGACAATCAGAATTCATACTCTTTCGACAAATAACACAAGGTGCATCAGACTGAATATCAAAAGTACTTAATGGTTTAGCATTCGTTACATCACTATTTGTATTACATTTGCCAGACGCAACATCTAAAATGGAAGCAACATGTTTTTTATTCAGAGTCCTAGGGTGTTCTTCTACTTTAGCATTCTTTATTGATCTTTTCTTAGGTCGCAACTTCCTATTCTTCGATTGAGTGCTCCTAGGCTGTGAAGTGCGGACGTTTGGAAAAGATGCAACTATTCCTGTTTCAGTAGAGGGAAACACATTAGCAACTTGTGATTTGGCAGTGGGAATTCTAGGTTCACGATTACTAAGTGTGACAGGTGCTAATCTCTTAATCACAGTAGGCGGAAGTTGTTCATACTTTCCTAACATTTCTCGTAACTTAGAGATGGTGTGAATCAGATCTTGATTTTCAGAACGAATATTTCCAGCAAAATTCATGACATCTCTAGTGTGAGCAAGATAGTGATCAAGTTCGTTTGATGCTTCAAGTCGAGTCTTTTTGAGTAAATCAAATATGACACCATATTCCTGTTTAACTTTTAAAAGTTCTTGTTCATATTTTGAGATTTGACTTTTCAAAGACACGTTTTGATCATCCAGGTGCTCAATTTTAGGATCAGAAGATTTTTCACTCAGCTGAGCGATTTTCTTTTGAAAACTAAGTTGATGATTGTGAATATCTTTTTCACACCAATGAAGACGACGTTTTGCATTGTAAATTTCCGTGTGTAATCGTTTATTTTCAGCTTTTAAAGACTCGATCTGAAGCACATTATCGGTGTTCTCAACAGTAACAACAGTTTCACCAATGTCAGCAGAGATATAATCAGATGCAAATGGCAAGGCATGAAGTAACACAACATTATGGATATCAGCACAGATAACATCTTCCAAGAGTCGATCAACATCTTTTCTCAATAGTTTCTTTTTGCGTTTTGTGTTAGAAATAGATGTTTCTGTTTTCTCGAAAACGTTTTTCATTACCCCAAGTTCCTTATGAAAATCCTTTTCCCAGGCAATTGCACAACTTTTCAAGTTTTTAACATTAGGTAAAAGATTTTTCTGAAAAATGTCTCGTTGTTCTCGCGCCAGAGGCGATTGAAAATGTTCAACTTTGATTTCAGAATGATATTCTATCTCATGTTGTAAAATTTTGAGGTCAGCCATGAAAATGTCAAAATATCGAAGGATTTTTCGATTTTCAGGTTTTGAGTTTACTTCACTAATGGAAGGTAAAGGACCATAAGTTTGTGCAAAGTCTGTTTTGGGATTAACAGTAGAAGACTCAGGTGTTTTGATGATAACCCTTGGTGTGTTAGAAGAATCCGTTGGTGTGACGAAAGTGACCGCGTTTTTATAATTAAAAGGTTTGTTGTAAACAACATTTTTTAATTTCGATCGACTCTCGTCTTCTGCATCTAATTCCTCTTGACGATGATATTCAACAACACTCATGACAGTATTATCAATTTTGTATTCTGCACTGGAAACTTCAGGAGTTGGTTTGAATGTTTTTAGTGAAAGCTTTGGTTTGTAATCAGCTAGATTTTTTCCATATCCTTTTGGATTGGGTTTTAAGGTGAACTTTTCAATAGCTGTTACGGATTCACCATGTTTGTAAACAACAGTTTTAAACTCTTTCAGTTTGTTTTGCAAGCCGATGATTTCTTCAAGAAGGTCATCTACCCGATTCGTTGAATGCTTTTTGTATGCGTAGAACTGTTTTTGACAATTTAACAACTCAGCCTTAGCTTTTTGATTTTCCAAGGTGAGAGCGTTAATTTTCTTTTTATGTTCATGTTTCAGTTGTTCTAATTCGGACAACAAAGCATTCTTCGAGGCGGCTAGATCACGCATCTGTCTCTCTAAATATTTTTCGTTTTGATGAGATTTTGCAAAAGCGGCTTCAAAACCATTTTCACGATTTTCTTGAGTTTTGAAAAAGTTGAGTTGCATTTGTAAACATTCAAAATCCTTGGTTAACAGTGCATTTTTACTTTTTAAGGATTGATTTAATGCATAGCATTCCTCCATTTTGATTTTATGGTCTTGAATTAACCGAGCAAAATCCGGAGGAGGCAACAGATCATCTTGTTCAACGTGAGTCTCAACATGCTCATTCTTTAGATCCTCAAGTACGACCACGGAGTCAATTTGATTATCAAAGGAAACCATGAGGTCATCTTGATCGTCAAATGTAACTACAGGGTTAACTTGAAAATCATCAGAAGAAGATGTAAAAGACTCATTTTGAACAGTCTGATCCGTGCCGGATTCAGATATTGGCGGAGATATTAGTTCAGATATGATGATGGTTTGTTCGGGTACCTGAGACAAGCCATCAGTGTCATACACTGGGCCTGTATCACTCATGTGCAGCTCATGCATATTAGCCATCAACATAACAGCTGCATTAGCTTGCAAGTCCTCCATATCATCATCTGAGTCTGCATCTGCCATAAAGCTCTGTTCTTTGTCTGTAAGAGATCCACCAGCTTCATCCTTAAGAGCCAAAAGTAAGGCCTCTTTGAAATAAGCACTGCCCCTAGTCCTTGGCTTTGGGCATGCATTAGCCAGGTGTCCCTTCTCATTGCAGTTGTAGCATCTAAGACCATTTAACTGATTCTGAGCATTTCCCTATTCCACCACTTGAGCTCTGTTGTTATTCCTACCCACAGCATTAAACCCTTGACCACCGCCCATCTGACGACCATAATCACGATTCTGAACTTCAACACGTCCATTGTTCACAACAGCTTGAGTCCGTGTGTTAGATGAGGAACGAATACGATTGTTGGATTTGTTGGTGTAACGGCCAAAAGCATTAGCAATCATCACAAATCCTTGTTGCAATGCTTCGAATGGATCGATTTCCTCAGTAGCTTCACTGACATATGCTTGAGCATTGTTGCTGTATGGAACCAATTGATTTTGTTGAGGTTGAGGTTGTTGTTGTGAAGGTGTGTTGGAAGCAGTTGGTTGAGTTGCTGGTTGAGAGGGATAATTCTGTTGAGCATACAAGGCAAGTTGTTGATTGTCCGGTTGTGACTGTTTAGCAATTTGAGCACGGAGAATCCTTTCCCGATCAACTTCCTTTTCATGAGGCTTCAAGTAATCGTACAACAATCCATAAGTAGAATGATGCATATTCTTCGCTTGACGGAGAAAAATGACATACTTCTCCCATTCGGGTCCAAGACTACTTAGGAACTTAGTATTAACTGCAATTCTTGGCATGATGATGTTGTGTTTATCCAAATCATTGATGATGTCTGAAAACCGATGATGATAGGACTCTAGTGTCTCTCCAGTTTCAATCATGAAGTGTTCATAAGCCAAGTAGATTTTGGATTCCAAATCTTCCTGATTGAGTACAGATCCTTCCATAAGAAGACGAATATGATCCCACATCTTTTGTGCAGTCTTTTGAGCATCAACACTACGAATAATTGGGTTTGGTAATCCTAAGAGGATGTATTCCATTGCAAGTTCATCAGCTTCATAGTGTAGAAGTTCTGTAGGATTTAAATCTGCAACAGTAGCAATGTTGGTTTGTTCATCTCTTGGTGGAACTGCGTTTGGATCTCCGGGTACAATGACAGTAGGCATCTCAAATGGACCTTCTAAGATAACCTTCTTTAAGAACTTTCCATGTGGCTTCTTTAGATCACAAAACCTAAAGAACCTTATCACCCATTGATCATAGTTTCCTGGAGTGAGCATTGGAGGTCTATCAAGTGATCCAGCTTCATGAATTGATTGTTGGCTGCTTAAAGCTTCACACATCTTTGCGAACCAAGTGGGTTCCTTCATAGTGCTTCGTGATGGATGTTGATTGAAATCGTTTGTGTAGGGTAGAGCTTGAAGACTTGGTGGTGGTTGAACCATTTGTGGTTGTGGAATTGCACCAAGTTGTGGAGTATGTTGCTGATTAAATTGTTGTTGATAAATGGCTTGTTGTTGATTCCATTGTTGATGTTGTGGAGTTAATTGTTGTTGTTGTTGATTATTATAAGTGTGAGGGAAGTAGTTAGAGTATGGTGGTTGAGACATGATGATAAACTTGTGTGGTAAAAATGGATCTTTGTAGTCGAATGAACCGTTGTTGATGAAGTATCCTTAGGCGTAGAAAAGACAAGAACCAAGTAGCACTTAAGCGTAAAAACACCAAAAGTTACGCGTAACAATGAGAAGTTACGCGTAGGATTTAGTTTACGCGTAAGTAGGGAAAACACTAAAGTTAAGCGTAGAAAAAATTTAGGCGTAGAAACGTAGGCGTAGGATTACCTTATGCGTAGACCGTAGTTTACGCGTAAAGTGAATCTTATGCGTAGGAATTCTACGCGTAAGCTTATGCTTATGCGTAATTTTAGGGTTTTTGCCCAAATGATCTTTTACACTTCACAGTGCAAAAGATATCCAAAGTCGACGTATTTTCAGACTTATCCAAGTAAGAAAACACGGATTAAACCAGAAAATTGAAGATCAAACCAAGGAACAATCTTACGCGTAATATTAGGGTTTTGATACGCGTAGGATTACTCGTAACTTTGATTCTGCCCAAATGTGTTTCTAAACCAGTTTTTTGTTATGGAATAGCTTTAATAGTACCAAAAGAACACAAAAGTGTGAATTTTGATGTACCAAAACTGCTAAACGGGTTACGCGTAGAACGACACCCACGAACAAAAACAAGCTTAAAAACGTAAATCCACGCGTAAAGTTTGAAACTTTTTGTCAAAAACAAGTATTTTAACACCTCAAAACATTGAAAGTACAAGAATCTTGGATTAAAAAGTGTAAAAAACGAGTTTTTAAGATAACCAAAGATTGTGTTACCTTTACGCGTAAGACGCAAAACCAAACTTCAAAAACAAACTAGTACATCCAACTATTTGGCGATTGATACCACTATTAGGTCACTAGTTTTACAACACAAGCTTATAAGAGAAGGAGATGAAGGCGGATGAGCAAATACCAAACACACACACACGTATAAAAGAGAAAGGTTAAGCGTATAGTGTATGTGAAAGAGTAACTTGAACAACCAACCCTCAAATGAGGGTTTACAAGAGTTTATATAGGCAAGGAGCTAGGGCAACACTCCCTCTCCTTCCCTATTCCTTATTGGGCTTGGATCAAGCTTATGGGCCTTCTACATAAGCTTGACCTTAAACAAATATAAAGGCCATAACAAAGCTACCTATTACATATGAAATATAAATACTTGAAATACTGTTTAGGAGTGATTCCAACATGATTGATTACAAAAATACATCATACACTTAAATATGCAAATACATAATATTTTAAACTCGGGCTTGAACCCGTTACGTAATACTGGCTAACACTCTTTCGCAGTTCGAGCGGCGAAATCGCGAAAGCTCATACTTTAGATTAAAAACTAATAATATATAAATTAAAGCAAAAAAATAATTGTTGATGAAGACATTCGATAGTAAACGGAAGTACATCTTCAGCAGCAGACAACAAACCGGATGAACCAAAGTATCCATACAAAGTGGCATAAACCAAAGTATCCCTTACCAAACATGATAAACCAAAGTATCCTGACCATATGAGATAACCCAATTTATTCCCTACAACTAAAACGAGATAACCCGAAGTATCCCATACAGCTAAAACGGGATATCTAAAGTATCCCCTACAACTAAAACAAAAGAAATTATCACTAAAATTTATGCACTAACATCAAAGGAAAGATGATAAAACAAAAGTCGGTTTTTTCCCTATAAAAACATAAAAATCCACCTCACAAATAAACATCAAAGTGTGGGTGGACCCAATGTTCTTTCTTCTTTTTTTTCTTTCTTTCTTTTTTTTTTCTTTGGAAAAACAATATTCAATGATATTAAATATTAAAAAAATGTATACACAACCAATGAAAGCCATGTACGTAAATAAAAAAACTATAAAATCACACTAATAAAATTTTGTAAGAACTGTTACTCGTCCATCCATTAAAAAAAAATAGAAGAGATCCGATCCATGAGAGAACCCGATTGGTTTTTGGAAGAAAATGTTCAAAATCAAACTCTGGGATGTTGGAGAGAAGTAGATCTATAATTGAAGTGAGCAGAGTACAAAAGTGACATTGGAGATTAGGATATACAGTATCCGAACCGGCGGCCGGAAAAAAAAATAAAGTGGCGGCTGAAGATTAAGGTGGCGGAAGTTTAGGGTTTATGAGATGGATTGGTTAGTTCTCTCATACCATGTAGAATGGTAATGATAATAATTGATTTAATTTGATTCATTACAAAAATACATCATACGCTTACATATACACTTAAATATGCAAATACAAAACATTCTACTTAAATATGCAAATACAAAACATTTTCTAAACTCGAGCTTGGGCCCGTTACATAATACTGGCTATCTCAAGCATAAGTTTTATTGAATAGAAATTGGGGGTTATTATATAGCCATACAACACAATAAAATTGCAATACATCCACGTGCTGCACAACTAACGGCACAACTAATAACGTGGCTAAGAAAAATTCAAAACAGCTTTCCCTACAAGTCACTGGGATTATTGAAAAGGAAATAGAAGAATTAGTCATAGACTAAAACTTCCCAACAGAGATGAAATAAGACTTTGCCTTCAATTCATGCGCGTATCATATACTCATAGCATGAATGAAATGAGCTTTGATATAATCTATGAGTTCTTGTCCGACATTTGTGAAAGTATCTTCATATTTATACAAGGTATCCATAACGCGTGCCAAGTTGATCACACGCATCTTGAGAAGCATTGGAATGTCTTTGCATATGAGTGACTCCCGGTTCAAATCTTTCCATGCATCTTCAACTAGAGTGTTGAGCAAATCATAAGCACGCTCCTCTGTCACATTGAGTTGCTTCATGTAGCATTCTACGGAGGATGCAACATGCTCCCTTTCTTTCTCCTCCTACAGAAGTTTTAAATTTTAGGATTTTATCCTTTCCATATAACAAAACCTTTGAATTATTGTATAGAGTGAGGGTTATTCCTCTTGATTGAGTAGATACATAAGTCAAATTACTTATTATGATGACCAAAGATATATGTACCTTGTGACCAGCAACATCATCCATCATCCTACAAATGGCACATGAAGCTTTGATGAGTGGAGGATTAGTAAGAGCCCACTTGAATGAATCCTCAGATGCTATATCACCCATGCCAGCAAAACTGGCAAATGTAACCATTTTGTAGCCAGAACTAACAAATGCAACTGATTTGTGCTCTTCTATAGTTGGTACATATCCTTCATGTTTCCATCTTGCTTCTGTCATATAACTTCCACCGAGCTCTTTCATCTGTGTATATGAAAATAATTGTATTCACAACTATGTACACAATATAACCATCTTAGTTAACTTATAACTGATCATGCAAAATTAATGGCGTTGAAACTTACAGACTCTTTAGCATATTTAACATGATTTGGTGTTCCCTCCTTTGCCATAATATCATCCATTTCTTCATACACGTCCAACAGACCTTTGTATATTAGTTTCATGTAATGGGGGAGTGCATCCAAGCAGGTAAGTGACCACCTATAGTTGATGTAGAAGTATATTATAATTTGGTCAACTAATTAAATTGGTTGATTACTTGTGCGTGTTTATACCTTTCAACTGCTTGGGTGAAGATCTCAAGTTCTTCGTAAATACCGTACGCGTCATAAGTGTCGTCTAGAATTGTTGCCATTGCAAGCACTTTTGTTAAGAAGATCCTAGCACGAGAATATTGTGGCTCAAAGTATACACACAATGCCCAAAAGTAAACTTCGACAAGTCTATCTCTCATGTAAGGTATGTTCTTTGGAACATCAAAATGTTTCCACCACCTACAGTAAGTTAAGAGTAGAAATGGAATAGCTATGAGTGATATACAAATTTTCAGTAACAATTAGGAAGAAGTATTAAATTAATACCATATTTAGATAAATTTAACATCAAAACAAAGGGCTAAGGTTATATACTTGGATAGTTGGCTAAGCTCTTTCTTGTGCATGGATTGTAGCAAGTTGAACCCTAACTTCGAAAGCCTTAGTAACGACTTATTATGAGATACTTTTTCTTCATAGAAAGGTATGTAGAGCAATGCATCTATTCTGGGTAACCTTTTACGTATAGGCCGCTCCAGTGAATCTTGTATGTACTTAAAAAGGGTAGGGTTACATCGAAGAGAATCTTTTGACATCTTATCAAGATGATTTTTTGTAAAAACAAGAGCATCGTCTAATATTACTTCACCATCAACCCTCATATATGCCGCCTCGTACAACTCAAGCATGTCATGAACATCATTGGTTAAGGTTTCCTTAAAAGATCCTTTGTTATCCTTGTACTGATTAAATGTATCTGTTTTAATGGTTGTAAAAGAGTGTTAGCTTTTTTTTTTCAATAAAAAATAGTTGAATCTAGAATTCTAGATGCACTAACCACATGAAACATAGAAGCCTTGTTGACGAAGGAGCCGAAACCAAAGTGGTGTGCTACCACCCTTCCAATGATCACCATAAGTATCATAAATATGCTTCAAGGCTCGCTCAATCTCCTCTTCGAAATAGTAAGCTATGCCGAGGCGCTGGACATCATTAATTAGTATCAACAAATCGGTATGCTTTGACGGATCATCCAAAGCCACTACTATTTCTTTCCTCACTTCTTCTCTTAAACCCTCAACAACTTTTTCTACCTCAGCCTGATCTTCTGGCTGCATTTACAAATGAACGTAATAGTAGTTCACTAGACGTGACCGATAGATTACTTCTTAACTCTGATGACACACACGTGTAAATTTTAGATAGAAACTTATATTTGCTTGGGTTTGCATAATAAACACATGCGCCTATTTAATTCATGGTTTAACTACGTATTTTTACCAAATGAATTACTCTAATACAATGTTTATCACTTGCATGGGTCATTTATTTTCCTTCTTGTTGTGTACGTACCTCTTCGTAAACGAGAAATTGATCTCCCCAAAGGCTAGGATGAAAATTCGCTGTGGGTCGAATGATTTCATTTTCTTTCGAAGCCATATGTATATCGAAAGTTTGAATACTTGGCCTTTTCTAGTTGCTTTAAATGACATTCTGTAGAACGGGTTGAGCATTCTATTTATACACAGCATATGTCCCCTTGTGTCCCACCGAAAAGATTCTTTTGAGCAATGTATCAATTTACGAAAAGAGAAAAACATCAATATAAATCTTGCATATACTCAATAAATCAATCATGTTCATTTATATTTTATCAAAACAAATAAGTTTAAAATTTTATCATTTTTTCAAAAATTAAATATCTCGCAAATCGTTAATCGTTACGAGAAAAAAATCATATCATCGCAACGAAAATTAAATTATCTTTTTATAGATATGCACTTCTATATACTTTCAACTAATTTTTTTTCAAAATTTCCGCCTAAAAAATTCACATGTGAGAATCATATCTCACATGTGATTTTTCTCGTCGAAAATTTTGAAAAAAAAATCGTCGAAATTATATAAAAGTGCATATCTATAGAAAGATAACTTAATTCTCGTCGCGATGGTGTATTTTTCGTAGCTTGAAGATTTAACATTTGAAAGATATGTTTGTTTTAAAAAAATGAAAAATAATTTTTTTATTAATTTTGATGAAAAGTGAATGAATAATATTGGTTCATTGGATATAGAACAAATTACACGTTTGGTCCCTGTGGTTTGCCCAAAATAACAACTTTAGTCCCTAAGTCACTTTTATTACACCAGCAACACCTAATTTTGAAACTATGCACGCTTTTAGTCTCTATTTTGAAAAATAGGGACTATCCGTGTAATAAAAAAAACTGTAAATAGCTACACGGATAGTCCCTATTTCTCAAAATAGGGACTAAAAGCGTGCATAGTTTCAAAATTAGGTATTGCTGGTGTAATAAAAGTGACTTAGGGACTAAAGTTGTTATTTTGGGCAAACCACATGGACTAAACGTGTAATTTTTTCTTGGATATATGGATATGTCAACACCTTACGAAAGTTAACCCAATATATCCATATTTTTTAATACTAGTAGTTACTTTATTTAGAAGATTGTATTTTATAAAATACTCTTTTTTGTAATTATATATACATGCCTCTATTATGAGATGAATAATACGATTCTTATTGTCTTTACCATTGCTTTTGTTCTTTCTTATTATTCACAACACGTTATTAATACGAAAGCTTTATAAAAAAATAATAATAAAAATAAATTAAAATAAAATTTAAAAATATGACTATTTAATGTGAATGGCTCACGGTGTAATTATAAGAGGTGCCTATATTTGTTTTTGGCAATTCAACCAATTGTTAATGAGATAAGTTTTTCTTTTTCATGTTGCTTTATACTTTTCTATAAATTAATGGAAACTTAATTGTCAGAATATATCACTTGCTTGTTATAGAAATATTTGTTTTTAATTGAATTAACTTGTAACCGCTAATACTCATATAGCCTATTCAATTCAGTCAACTTGTAACCAATAACATTTATACAGCCTATTATAACATATTGTAGGTTCTAAAATCAAAATAAAATAAAATAACATACGACACATATTTAGACACATAAAAAACACACACTATTCTTTTTTCCCTCTCAAATAAGAAACCATCTGCTCAGATACACCACCATCATATCCTCCTCAACCGCCACCACCTCATCCTCCGCCGTCACAGTGCACCGGAACCACTTCTTTTTATGGTTTCAGTTATATATGGTATTGGTGGTAGATCTTGTGGTTTTGGTGGTAGATCGGGATATAAAACCTCAAACACAACACAAAAACACACGCAAACAATTTAACCACGCCCTCTCTAAACAAAAAGTACACAAACTCCTAGAAACACATCAACCGCAGCCACCGCATCAGCCGCCACCACCACCACCAGAATCTGACATAACCACAACAAGTATCCCTTTCGTTGAGGTTGTTCTGTGTTGAGACCAATGGTTTACATGGTTTTGTTTAAGATCTAATTTCTTGTAACACAAAATATTACAATTACATGTCTTTGTGAATTGGTTGTTAACCTATAGAAGAGAAAAGAGATGTGACCGGAATATTTTGTGATAAGGGGAATGTGATCAGAATGTGGATATGTGATGGGCGTATTTGCAAATCAATTTTTTATGGTGGTATTTGGCGGTGTAAAGTGATACGGGGGCAGACAGCGGCGGAGCCGTGCTGGTGGTGATGGTAGATGAAGGTGGCAGAGGTGGTGAAAGGAGTAATGGGACAATGACGATTTGTTTGTCACAGTCTTAGCAATGGAGACAATGAAAGACAACGTGATGATATAGAATTTGATTATGATTGGGTCTTAGTTGGAATCCGATTTGGTACTTAAGGCTTGGTTGTCGTCGGATCTTGGTGGTTATTTCCAGAGATATGTGAGTGGTGAAGTCGCTCTATGGTGGTTGAAGGTGAAAGTGGGGATGGGTTAAAGGACGGCGGTGGGTTTGTTGAAGGTGAAGAGTTGTAAGATGTGTCTCGTTTACCCTAGATGGTAAAATCCAAGAATATATGGGACTATGGGGAAACAAGTTTTAAAAATTTAGGAGATTTATTTTAAAGGTAGCATGCTGTCTAATTTTTTTGTTTTCCATATTAGCGTTGTACAACATTTATTGTCATGAAAAATTAACGGAACAACATGGTTGGAAGAATATGTGTAATTATTTCATTCTATTTTTAATTATCAAATAATGGCAATAACAAATATAGATTAAATTGTATCTAATAGGAAACCATACACCTTACATTATCAACTTAATCTATAATAATATGTTTCATGTCCTCATGATTAGAATTGTAAAAAATGTGACAATATATTATCACAAAGGTGTAATATCATTTGACATTGACAACAATGATACAATTAGACTTATTTTCAGCGGCAATAGTAAATAGTAACATTAAATGTTTATTTGATGTGCATAACGATAATGCAAGTTGCAAACTTTGAAATGGTTGGAAAAATGCAAATTTACGAATATATCATGCAAAGTAATATAAGATATATAACAATTAACAAATGTTTTGAATCATCACTCTTTTAGTGTATTTTTGTTGTGTAGTTTATTTAGAAGCAACTCTTTTAACTTTCCTAATGTTGGTTTTACAATTAAAAATTTCATTAGCCAAATTTCATTTTGAAAAACTATTAAGTATGCATGCTATGCAGTTATAGAACTCAATGTGTATTTATAAAAGCAAACTCATGTTTGTGTATGCAAAACTCTTGATGGCTTATTTTAATGACTTACTACTGTACCGTGATAATATTATCGACTATCATTTCTATATTGTTGGCGCATCACGAGCATAACTTGTTGTTTTCACATGGCATAATATACAATTTCTTAAAGTTATTTCAACCTGAACATCTCGTTATCCGTAAAGTTAATGTCACAAAGAACTCATTATCGAAAAGTAACTGATTACTGAAAATATTAATTTCAGGGTACCGCTGCCCCAACGCGCGAGTACCCTGCTAGTAATACTATGATTGATTTATCTTCTTGTGGTCTTAATATATTGTTGCATTTCTTAATTTATATATATATATATATATATATATATATATATATATATATATATATATATATATATAGGGTAAAGTTAAAATAAAAAGATAAATATCCGTAAAAAGAATAAAAATATTTTTTTTAAAACAATTCTCCAAAAATTTCAAAAAAATTCCACAAGATCGGGTATGTTGGTGCATAAAATTTTGTGAAAACAGTTTTTATAATTTTGAGTTTTGATACGTTTTTTTTAATGCACAAATCAATCACACAAGCAAAAATAATTGGTGCAAAACCAGTCAAGTCTAAATCACACAAGCCCGCCACTTGTGAATGGCAGACCGTAACCAGCTTAAAACTGCTTAAGCACGAAATCAATGAAGATCTGAGGAGTATAGTGTTTCCCCGGGTCGTTATGTCCCAGCGAGTTGTGCAATGAATTATCAAACGTAAAGTGATCGCGGAATTTGAACGGAAAAAGGATCAGATTATGATTATAACTACAACAAAAGCCAATAAATTAAAACGGCTTAAATGCAAATTAAAGAAAGTTAAAAAGATAAAATATATTAAATAAACGCTATCACTATTTTTACAATGATGTTTTTGTTTTTATGTTTTTATAAAACTGAATTAAAAATCTACGCGACGTACAAATTAAAAAGTGAAACTTATACAATATTAACCCTAAAAATATGAAATGATATTTTTACAAACCTAATGATAAAAGAAAATATTTAGAAAAAGAAAATTATTTTTATAACTATTTATCTAATTATTATTAATTAAAAACTATTTTTAACTATTAAATAATTAATTAAAATACAAGAAATTAGGAAATAAAGCTAGAAAAATAAAATTATGAATTGGAAAAGTCTAAAATATCAAAATAGAATTTTCAAAACTATTTTTGTATTTTTCTGATTATTTTTTTATTTTCTATGAATTTTAAACTATTAAAAACTACTTAAATTATTTAAAAATACAAATTTAACTAAGAAAAATATGGAAAAATACTTTTTTGGCTTTTTATATTTATCTAAACTTAAGAAAATTGAAAAATTATTTTTTTGAACCTTTTCTTAATTTTTTATATTAAATGCTATTTAAAAAGTGCTAAAAAGTGATTTAAATTAAGAAAAATAGCAAACAAGCTTAGAAAAATCTGAAAATTTCAGGAAAAGTCTAAAATTATATGAGGAATCTATGAAAAATGGAAAAACATGAGGTTGCTTGGAGAAAAATGGAACTGATGAAGAAGTGCTTATTGAAATAAGCACTTGATTAAGCAAATTGAATCCAAATGCTACCAAACTGATAAAGAAGCTCAAATATGCTAGAAGTAACTAAATGCAGCTAAAATCAACAAGTTACAACCACTGAATTTCAATCAAGTACAGATTTGATGTTTTGAGTATTTTGCTTAAAAACAGTTAGAGGGTGCCAGGTTTAAGCAGGCAAATAAGCACTTGAATAAGCTGGAAACCTGAAACCAAAACTTGTATCCTACAATAGACCTAGGTGAGACCAAGTGTACCAAAATTCAGACCATGACCAGCTCTATTGAGCCCTGTGCACCTTGCACAAAATCTGAGAAAAGCTCAGTGTTAACTGAGCCTGTGGTGCAGGGCAGTTAAGGCCAGAAAGAAGAGCTTATTTGAAGCTCTTAAATAAATTGCAAAATTCCACAAAAATGCTTATAAGTAAGGGTACCAGTTTAACTTTTAAGAATGCCAAGTCTCACTTGTTAAGACCCAGAGATTAGATCATAAAAAATCCTTCCAACTGAACCCAAAACAGGTTTTTTGCTATTTTGACTTTTGAAGAAATTGAGAAACTTTGACTTAGATGAACTTTGATTCCATTTTTTTTCACTGAGATTGATGTTAAATGATGTTATAAACCTAATGCAAGCAATATTGATGATTTCTAAACACAAATTAATGAGTTGCAATTTTAAAACTCCAACAGTGAGCAAGTGAGACAGATTCAAAGGAACTTTTGACTTTTGGTGCTAGCAGACCCAAGATGTTGACTCAATTGAACTTAAATACACTTAATAAACATGAACTAACAACAATCAACCACTGAATAGACCTCTGAGACAGATAATTCAGCAGAACCAAACACCCCTTTGTAAACTGTTTTGAAGATTAAATTGAACTAAACACTGAGCAACTTTGTATTAATGATCAAACTACATTCACTTAACCTAATTACAACTTTTAAAACAGAAATGAACCAGTTTTAACTACAAATACTGAGTATGCATAAAAACTTGAAAATGACTTACAAAAGTCCAAAGCTGCTATAGCTTGAAACCATGAACCATGAACCACTAACCTATTTAATATCACCCCAAATGAATCCAAAACAACCCAATCCACCTCTGCATCAACCCATTTCCATCTGCATTCCCATTTTTGACCCTGTTTGACTTTTGTTGACCAAGGATCACAATGAGTGGAAACTTGAGTGTGAGCTTGTATAAGGCTTTCACAAGCTCATTTAAGCTTATTGAATCTGATAGATGAGATTTATGAAGCTTTTAAATGAGATTTTAACTTTGGAAATTTCAACAGTGACATAAACTGAGGATTATAACATTAAACTGAAATTGGTACTTGGAATCAGTTTCAATACATTTAAATACTTAAAGTTAATACAATTTAACAAAACATTACAAGTCTTATATTGAATTGAAAGATTTAACATAAAAACGACATAAGTAAAAAAATGAAAAACTAGTAGACTCTTTTCTTTGCTCCCATTGCTTTCTTTTTATAATCCAATCTCTTTGCCTCTCTCCTCTGAATCTTTCCCACCATTCTAAGCCATTGGATTGCTTTGATTTGATCTTGACCATTCAAAACGATTTTTGGCACCAAATTCCTTCTCTGCCAATTGGGGGATGGGAGAGGGGTTAGGGAAGCATTTAATGTAGTTTGGATGTTAGTTAAGGTGGGGGGAACAAGGTGGAGTGGAATGGAGAGGAGGGGGGATGGGATAGCTGAGTTTGCAGAAGCAGTTGAGAGGGTGAAGACTTTGGCGCCAAGTGGGTTGGGATTTGACCAGGATTGACCAGACTAATAATAATCAAAGGGGTCAAAATGATTAAATGACAGGGGTCCAAGGGTTGACAGGGGTTCAAAATGGGTGAAAGGGTTTAATATCTTAGGGACTCATTGTGTAAATCCTGAAAATCAAGGGACCATAGCTGCCAATTCAGAAAAGTTATTCCAAGGGACCACAAGTGACAACCTTCAAAAGTATAAGGACCAAAATTGCCATTTTGCAATTTTCCAGGGGCCATTTCTGCCAATTTTGAAACTTGAAGGACCATTTTTGTAATTTTCTCAAACTTTTGATATTTTTCACCAAAGGACTAAATTTGACAACTTTTGATTTTAAAAGGACCTTTGGTGACTTTACTTTTGAAATTATGTGCTCAGGGACTGTTTTTGACAACTTTTGAAACTTGGGGGACTAAAACTGCAATTTTTGCAAATTTGATATGTTTTTCATCTGATTTTGATATTTTTGCATTTAAAACACATAAAACACTGATTTGTGATATTTTCATCATTTTGATGCATTTTTGAGTGTTTTCAGATGATTTTGCAGTTTATATTGTACAAAAATGATGAGTGTTTAGACACTCATCAATCCCCCACACTGAGATATTGCTAGTCCCTAGCAATGATTTGAGAAAACATAATGGATTCTAATCTCTTTACCAAAAGCCATTACTTCTGGAGTAGCCAAATGTTTCAGTTCAAGTAAGAACTATGGTACACTGATAACCATGTGATTTTGAGCAAACCACCAGCTTTCAACGGATTTGATTTTGTCTTTACCAGAAGCCGTACCCTCCTGGACTAGCCAACTCTTAGATAAATTATCAATATTATCTTTGGTGAGCTGATTACCAATTATGGATTTTCCACTGCCTTTACCACAAGCCATAAACTTGCGGGCTAGCCAACTCTTCACTTTTTAGGATATGGTGAGCTGAATACCATACAATTTTGGGCAAATTGCAAGCCATATAAACAGATTTGAGAAATCTTTACCAAGAGCCGTTTGCTCCTGGATTAGCCAATCCTTTAGTCTTACAGACATGGCGGACTGATAACCAAATGAGTAAGTGTAGAACACTTACTCCAAAAAAAATTTTGGCCAAAAACGGGGGAATTGGTATAATTATATGATAAAATTCGTGAGAATTCCCCCCCACACTTAGAAATGAATATTGCCCTCAATATTCAAAGTACCGGCAGTTATGCCGAAACTGATAACGTAAAAGGGAAATACTACGGCCATTATTTAGAAACCTTTTTTTTTTTTTTTTTTTTTTTTTTTTTTTTTTTTTTTTTTTTTTGAAACATGTGGGCAACCCCCCCACACTAGGGTGGTAGAAAGAGGTGAGAAGACAGAAATATGGGTGAAAACCCATATGGCATGCTACTGTTTTTGATTCCCGAGTCGCTAGCTTGACTCGACCCCGAATTAATTTGTTCATGGGGAAAGTAACGTGGAAAACCAATCTCGATCGGACTTTCGTTCACAATGTTAATGAACATATGAACATCAGAAAGTTCCACACCGACGAGATATAACCGCGGTATTTGTTAATAGTAGAAACTATAAAGGATGATACCGGGGTCAAAGATGGTGTCCTCATTCCCGAAAGAGAAAAGGGAAAGAGCAACCACACCATCTGTGAAGAATGGAATAAAGACGTACATGAGAATGCATGTCCATTCCTCAACAGAGAGAAGCAAATCACCAGTTTTGACATCTTTAAGCTTAAACTTGAAGCTTAGATGGTGATTGTTAAGAAGATGTCCGGGAGGGAGGGTGGGAAACGGTTCTTCAATCAATAGACTTTCCAGAAAAAGGATGTCTCCCTCCGGATCAAGGTAAGTGTTATCAATTCCCGTTGGAATTGACTCATCACTAAGAAATGCATCGACTTCATTCCAAAAGTTGTCATCTTCCTCATCAGGAGTGAGAGAAGGGATGGAAGAGTCGGGAATAAGACTAGAAGATGATGGATTCTTTTTGAGCAAATCATCAATGGGAAGAATGTCTCCCATTGGATCACAAACATCATCATCCAACTCAGATGAAACTGAAGAGAGTTTAGTTTCATCCACAGAGTTAACTATCTCGATGCGACAAACTAATTTCGGAGGTGGGACAAGTGGTGTGCTCTTAGAGCTAGCAGTTTCCACCACTTCCGATGAAGTCTCCGATTCTAGATCATCATCATCATCATCAAGAACACTCTTGACTTCCTTGGTACAGCTTTCAAACCATTTGTTTGAACCAGGGGTAATTTTCAAAGCTTTGAGCTCAGCACGTTTTTGGTGACTCGTTTTAACCGTGAAATTTGAGAGTGTTGCATTGAATCTTTCAGATCTTTGATCAATTATGGCAACACTCTGTTTGTACAGAGGTTTGGAGTTCTGGTTGATATTTAACGTGAGCTCTTCGTTGTCAACCCGTATGGTCAACTCTTCAGCAAACACATCGATCAGAGCACGACTCGTTCTCAAGAAAGCTCTCCCTAAGATAAGGGGAACTCTAGGATCTGCATCGAAGTCTACTACAACAAAGTCAGCATGAAAGTGAAATTTTCCTACTTTCATCACGACATCCTCGGCTATCCCAAGTGGACGAGTTACGGTACGGTCCGCTAGCTCGAGTGTCATACGAGTGGATGAAAGTTCAGGAAGAGACAGTTTCTTCCATACTGAGAGTGGCATGAGGTTAATGCTAGCGCCAAGATCGGCCAAGGCGGAGCATTGAAACATCCCCAGGAAATCACACGGGATTAGAAACCGGCCAGGGTCTTCAAGCTTTTCGGGAAGCTTATTAAAAATGGCTGCTGAGCATTGCTCATTTAGAGGGGTTTTAGCCATCTCTGATAGCTTGTCTTTGTTGGTGAGTAAGCCTTTAAGCGTGGATGCAAATTTAGGCATTAGAACGAGAGCATCAACGAAGCTTATATCAAAGTGAAGCTCATTGAATATTTGGAAAATTTTTTCCATTTGCTCTTTGTTTTTGTCTTTGAGCTTCTCATCATTCATTCTTGATGGGTAAGGAAGCTGACTAGACTTTTGAGCCGGGATGGAAGTGTTTTTTGGCTCCAGATTTTTCTTCGGAACTTCGGGTTCCGGACTTGAAGCTTGGACTACCGAAGGTGGGACGTGTGCGGTACTTCGTGAGCTTAAATAATGCACCTTGTCCGTTGTCTCCTTGGTAACTTGACTCAATGCTACAGGAGGAGGGGGCATTGGAGTCTTAGGTCCATTGTGTGTTTTACCACTACGAGTGGTGACGGCTTTCAACTCGGCATTGGGATTGGGAATAGTATTGCTTGGGAGTCCTCCAGAAGATGATGAAGCTTTGTTCATATTCATGTTCATGAAACTGCTCATCATATTCTTTAACTCATTTGTCTGCCGAGACATTGTTGTATCAATTTCCTTCTTAAGCTCAACTCTCATGTTATTGATCTGAGTTTGCATTGCACGTATGTTTGACTCAGTAATTTTCATGAAGTCATTTGGCATGGGAGCTTGAGGAGGTTGTTGATAACTTTGATGATTAGGAGCTTGATAAGGTTGGTTGAAATTGTTCCGGTTTTGATTGAAATTTTGAGAGTTATTGAAATTTTGTCCTTGATTCGGAACAAAGCGATTTTGATTGCCATGGTTTTGCACAGGAGGAAAACCAGGTGGTGTCATACCGCTAGGTGCACGGTAGTGAGGATCAGCCTGTGGTCGGTATTGATTGTGGTTTACCGAAGCTACGGGAGCTTGGTAAAAGGAAGCATCGGTTGCTTGACAATCATAATACGCGTGTGGACCACTACAAGTTTCACACACCTTGTTTACGGCTTTGACTGGTTCAGGCTTATGAATTTCACTTTTGATTTCCTTAACATCCTTAATCATACAACGGATAGCATCCGTTAGAGCAACTATCGGAGCTGCTAACTCAGAAGAGTTACTGGATGAAGAAGCAGAAGGAGGGTTAGGAGTATTGACTTTGTTTCGAGAAATAGGAACTTTTGATTTTTGCTCGCAAATCTCAATCACATCTTTAGGTCTACGATTCAAGATATTGCCGCCTGCGGCTGCATTCAAGGAATCTTGATCATTACCGTTCAACCCATTGTAAAAGATATTGATTTGTTGAAGCTCCGTGAATTCATGATGGGGGCATTTCCTGAGGAGATCTTTGAATCTCTCCCATGCCTCTCCAAAGTTTTCTTCGAAATTTTGACGAAATCCAGAAATTTCATTTTTAAGATTAGTCGTCTTTGATGGAGGAAAGAAGTAGTTCACAAACTTTTGAACAAGATCCTCCCAAGTTTCGATAGATCGAGGGGGTTCTTTTTCCAGCCAAATCCGGGCTGTCCCCTCAAGAGAGAATGGAAAAAGCATCAACTTGATGACTTTTTGAGGAACATCCTTGAAATTGATAGTTGAGGTCAACTTGTTAAACCAACGGATGTGTGCATACGGGTCTTCACGATCAAACCTGTGGAATTGATTTGTAGACACAAGTTGGATCAAATGTGTCTTCAATTCGAAGTGATCAGAATTGATTACGGGTAAAACGATGGCATCTCCATAACCCTCGGTGGGTGCTTGGAGCATTTCCGCCATAGTACGTTCGTCTGCCATGTTGTTGCTTGAAATAGTACGAATCTCGGGTTCGACTATTTGGGCAGCACGTCTACGAGAACGTCTTCTTGGAATTTCTGCTAGATCACGCAAAGGACTCAATGATCTAGAAGAACGAGTGCGCATGCACTAGAGATAACTCTAAGGGATCTCAGAGTTAAGAAGAGGAATTATGAAATTTAGGAAAGAAGATTATTTTTGAATTTTATGGTTATACATATATAGAGAAACAAAAGAAAAATATTTTTGTGTTTTATAGGTTTTGAGATGTTTTTGGGTTTTGAAAAAATTTTTATAAGAAAAATATGGATATAGATATATGGATGGATGGATGGATGGATGGATGGTATGAACAAATGAGTGAGGATTCAAACAACTAATCTGCTAAACGATAGATAATCAGCACAGCTCCCCGGCAGCGGCGCCAAAAATTTGATTGGTGCAAAACTAGTCAAGTCTAAATCACACAAGCCCGCCACTTGTGAATGGCAGACCGTAACCAGCTTAAAACTGCTTAAGCACGAAATCAATGAAGATCTGAGGAGTATAGTGTTTCCCCGGGTCGTTATGTCCCAGCGAGTTGTGCAATGAATTATCAAACGTAAAGTGATCGCGGAATTTGAACGGAAAAAGGATCAGATTATGATTATAACTACAACAAAAGCCAATAAATTAAAACGGCTTAAATGCAAATTAAAGAAAGTTAAAAAGATAAAATCTATTAAATAAACGCTATCACTATTTTTACAATGATGTTTTTGTTTTTATGTTTTTATAAAACTGAATTAAAAATCTACGCGACGTACAAATTAAAAAGTGAAACTTATACAATATTAACCCTAAAAATATGAAAATGATATTTTTACAAACCTAATGATAAAAGAAAATATTTAGAAAAAGAAAATTATTTTTATAACTATTTATCTAATTATTATTAATTAAAAACTATTTTTAACTATTAAATAATTAATTAAAATACAAGAAATTAGGAAATAAAGCTAGAAAAATAAAATTATGAATTGGAAAAGTCTAAAATATCAAAATAGAATTTTCAAAACTATTTTTGTATTTTTCTGATTATTTTTCTATTTTCTATGAATTTTAAACTATTAAAAACTACTTAAATTATTTAAAAATACAATTTTAACTAAGAAAAATATGGAAAAATACTTTTTTGGCTTTTTATATTTATCTAAACTTAAGAAAATTGAAAAATTATTTTTTTGAACCTTTTCTTAATTTTTTATATTAAATGCTATTTAAAAAGTGCTAAAAAGTGATTTAAATTAAGAAAAATAGCAAACAAGCTTAGAAAAATCTGAAAATTTCAGGAAAAGTCTAAAATTATATGAGGAATCTATGAAAAATGGAAAAACATGAGGTTGCTTGGAGAAAAATGGAACTGTTAGACATGAACTAACTTTAAGTCACCAACATTGAACAACTAAAATCGACGTAAATCAATGAAGATCGTATAAACTCGAAGAAATAGTCAAACCATCGTAAACCTAAGTTAAACGAATTAGTTCACGAATAAAGTTATTCGTGAAGAAGTAGTCAAGGTAAAAAGAGGTTCGTTGGAGTACAAAAAGGTAAAAAGTATCTAAGGAGTATATTAAAATCTGAAAAGGACTTTAAAAGTCTAAAAAGATTCGAACAAACGATAAAAAGAATTAAATTTAGTGAAAAATCGTGAAAAATTTATCGTAAATTATATTTTTTAATTCTTTTCCAAGTTTTTTTATTAAAAAGTTAAAAGAATTCAAATCTATTTATATTTTTCGGTT
>BPTQ01000006.1:50688681-50709451 GCA_019973895.1 Chrysanthemum seticuspe | reverse complement strand
CTTTATGGCAAGAATCATGTGCTAATATGAGTTTTCCAAGAATGTATTGCTTTAAACCTTTTTTGATATTAACCATAATTTCAAACCATTTGCCAGGAATACTATTGATGTACTCTAATATTAGTTGGTTATGTAATTTTTTTTTCCGTATAGTGGCACCCCGAAAATCGGCTAGCATTAATTAAATATATTGAAACCTTAATATTTATTTGTAGTTTAATAAGTTGTCCACCTTCTTAAGCAATCAGTCAAAAAATTTAATCTTACACTGGTTCTTCATTACATGTGTCATGAAATGCATTTATTGTTTCTTAGAGTAACTATACATATGTAGTTTTCTGATGTTGAAGTTTTTTTTTTTTTTTTTTTTTTTTTTTTTTTTTTTTTTTTTTTTTTTTTTTTATTGCCAATGTAGGTAAAGAAGGGATCACGGCCCTGGAACAAATTGCATATATAACTGAACAACAGTAAGAAACCCTTAAATCTCAGCATGAATAATTAAGACTTGGGTGGTCTTGGTTGATGAGCAGGTGGATTCAATGTCGCATTTGATCCCCTTGATGGGTCCAACATTGTTGACACAAACTTCACCGTGGACACCATTTTTGGTGTATGGCTGGGAGATAAGCTAACCGGTGTGACCAGAGGAGACCAAGTGGCTTTTTTTGTTGTATTCATGTATATTACTATGACAAAAAATGGTGTATATCCAAATGCGATTTCACCAACAACAAAAGCCAAGCTAAGGCTTCTTTTTGAGGTATTCATGTATTTAGAAAAGACAATGTAGCAGAATACCTCAATAGATCTAGAGAAAAGGACTTTTTTTGCAGGTTGACGCTTGAAATTTAAAATATTTATTTCTGCCATTCAAATTGACTGGAAAGAATGCAATGCTTGTGTACATTAAGGCAGCTACATGCATCTTTGCAGGATTTATAAATGTATGGTATTCTGATGATCCTCACAATACAGTGGTAAGTTTTGACGTATCCGTTCGACTAACTTAACAAACCTAAATTTTAATTAAGTTTTGAAATGGATACAGATAGATTGGATTCGTGAACACATCTTTATCGGAGTTTGGCATTCAAGAAAAGTAGGTTGCCTGCAAGCAGGGAAGGGTGAGATAAAAAGATGAAAAAAAACGTTCAATAGGCACTGTTTTTACAAGAGCCGTGGATAGCAATGGAGACCCGAAAAGAGCTGTTCAAAGCAAGGTTGTCAGTTAAATGGGGCTGCCATCAAATGATACCCAATGTTACAGGTCACCTTTCTATTAAAACATATTTTATCATCATATTAGTTGCAGTTACTCTAAAGGGGTGTCTGGAATTGATTATAAAATTTGGGGCACTAGCAATTGTCAGATATTTAGATGTTTTACTAAAAATTTTGAACTATATGCTTACACTCCATGTTTTTGGTTATGAGGCATTTTTCTAGATGGGTAACGAGTCTTTTGTCTTGAACAAAATAAGCATAGGTGACAGCAGACTTAGGTCCATGTACTGTAAGCTACTGCACATGTAACACCTTTGTTCAGATTTTTACTGTGGTTTGTCTAAACTGTGGTTTGAGGTCCTTATGATCAGATTTTTACTATTGCTTAGGCTTTTAGCTTTGAAAATAAGTACTCTTACTTTTTTTATTTTATAAATACTCCGTAACTAGATTAGGCTTTTGGCCTACCCACAATCCTCCTACTTTTCTTCATACAAATCTGATCTCTCACTCTGTGTCCCTCTTTTTTGCTTCTCACCGAGTTTTTTCCACAGCCCACCCCCATCAATTATGGTCTTTTCAGTATTTTCCATTAGCAGGTCAGCATGATTTTTCTATTAATTATACTTCGTTTTCATTATTATTAGATGTTCATATAATTAATAGTCAGTGACCATGCTTTTGTACGCTAATTAGATAGGTCAATGTGCATATATGTGATACATTGTTGTCAGATTAATAGTCAATACTCTGTTGCATATACATATACCGTTCGCATCTTCACTTCATAACCATACCAACCATCATGGCATCACTTACTGCCGAGATCTATCGATGATTCCCGTGTCACTATCGATTATTTTGGAAATTGCAGCATTTCCAACATATATCTTCGGCCACTGTATTTCATTGAATATCTTCACTGTACCGCATAGAGTGCCATCTCCTCCAATTATATTCTCTTGCACGCATTTATACCGATTAAGGACCCAGCTACTGAATTTCATTGGATATATGGCCGGTGAGGTGGGTTGGGCAATGGGCTGAAACGGGGCAATTTAACTGTAGGTGAAAACGGGATGGGTCAAGCTACGTTCAAGTACCTTTTTCCCATTTACTAAAACTAAGGTCAAATGGGTCGGTATGGGTCAAATGATTCAGTTTCATGGTTATTGGACGGGTCGAATGGGTCTGTTTTAGTGTGGGTTAAAACGTGGCGGCTTAATATGGTTTCAAGCACTTTATTGTGTAAATTAGGATTATAAAAACAATGACTGCAATAATAATCCAATTCTAAATCCTTAAAACTCATCTAAGATGTCGCATTAATAAAAAATAAAAAAAAACTCTTGATGACATTAAATCCGTTTGACCCATTCAACTTTTAGCTAGATTTTTCTTTCGCCAACCTAGATTGAACTAATCATCATTGGTCATAATGCATCTTTTACTTTACACCCAATAGGTTACAGGCATCTACTAACTAAGTTTCTGTAATGTTTGTAGTCTTAACGACATATCAGATAAAACATTTTTAAAGTAGTGCATACCTTGGTCAAAAATCCTAATGTGCTATTTAGTCTTTTTGGACGTTATAAATCAAAGAGTAGTCTCTGTTGATATACCTCTTAATGATTCAAATATTAATCAAATGAACCTTGCATTTCAGATCTGATTTGTGGTATGATGAGAAATAGATTTTCCGACACTGAAAGCAAGGAGATATCTACTTTCTTTGAACGATCTTATGGTCGTCTAGAAACATGGTTTCAATGATTTAATACCACGCAATTAGGTAATTGTTGATCATTTCAATATTGTCTTGGTTTCTTTTCTTTTATAACTCATTATCAATTCTCTCTTTAAAATGTGTACATATGCCACAGTTTAGACAAATGGAAGAAAGGCAACAAAGAGAACAAGCAAGAGTAAGACAAAGTGTAAGGATATCAAAAGCAAACCAAGATAACAATGTTAGAGTAACTGGTATGAATGTTTTTAGTTCATCAACATGTTTTTTTTTTTTTTTTTTTTTTTTAAATAACACTATTTTAAGCCACTGAATCTGTTAATGTAGTAGCCACTGAAATTCTTTTGTATCATTTTAGCTGATCAACTGCAAATTTTTATGGTAAAATCTCTCATTGCTATTGTCTGGTGTAGAATAGAAAAATGGGTTATACGGATTAGTTAATTACTTCTATAGAAGTATACTGATTGTTAGGTATTTCATGTAATTTTATGGATTAAATAGGTACTATGGATGGTATGAGAAAGTTAAGTACAATTGTCCTCATTGGTTCCAATTCCACATTCTGCATGTTTAACAGGTGCCCGGATATAGCCAGGTTCCTATTGATCACGTCCCCTTCCCAACAGTTAGAACTTCTCATTCCCTGGCAAGGTTCTTTGGAGTTCATGGTAGAGTCATCTTGGGTTTGGTACGATGGAAAAGAAAGGGGAGAATAGGAAAAAGAATGCATTCCCACGTTTGTTTCATATATGGAATGGAAACGGGTCATCAAAGTTCCATTCCCAATCTTCAATTTTGATTCTTTAAAAAAAATAAAGAAAGCTGGAGAATGAGAATATCTAAAGGGCCCTGTGAATGGAAGCGACATAAAAAAAAAGAGGGGGCAAAAACGCATGCGATGCACAATACGTATTAAAATCAAAACAAAAAAAACCCTAGCAGACAATTTTCCCTAGACTGGTTATCTTCATCAACTGTGTTTTTCATCTTCAACAAATGTAAATATTTTTTCTTCATTTGTTTTTGCTTAAAGATTGGTGTAGAATCTATCCCCTGACACAATTTTCTTCTCTTGAATATTGTATTGATTGTGTATACAAGTGTTTTGCATATACATTTTAATTATGTTGATAACCACGATGCATATCAGTAGTTTAATTTATACATTACCTACATTGTTGTGCCATGCATGTGCAGCAATTATGTATCGATTATTCGTTTTACATCAATCTCTCCATTAATTAAATGATCATGTATACGCCAAAATATCCCCCTTGAAAGCGCCTACCAAGAAATGAGAAAAAAAAGCACATGAGGAGATGACCAGTTCTATCGAGAAATCGTTTATAATGTTGGTTTACTGAGATTGTGTACCTTTCTAGGTAGCTAGATGTTTTAAAAGTAACTTTGTCTAGTCAAACATAGAAGATTGCTACTTAATTTTTGGCCTGGGTAAGTAAAATTAACAGTGATTGGAACTATGACTATACGAGAAGGTCACTAATCTTTTTTTTTTTTTTTTTTTTTTTTTTTTTTTTTTTTTTTTGGTTGTTGTTGTATATATACTAAGCCATTCACTCGATATCAATGGTGGACCCATAAGAAAATCAAAGGTAATTCCTATAAGGTGATCTAACGATATTATGGTTGATTAGCTCTTGACATCACTAGATGATATATGCCTTTTTAAAAGATTACATGGTTAATTGCTAATGATGGAGTTATGTTTGTAAATGTTGGTCTCTTGTGTTCATAATAAAGATTAAGAAGAAATATTCAATAAATTATGTACACTTTCAGTACGCAACTCACCTAATTACGACGATGATACTTTTTATTGTTTTCTCTTTCAAGAATTTATAACATGTATGGAATTATATGACTTAATAGTAAAAAATATCAATAAAAAAAAACCCTTAATATGTATTTTATTTTTATGTCATACCAAACAAAGGAATGAATTCTCTCATCTATTCCGACAATGTATTCCCTTTTTTCCCCAAACAGTGGAATGTCTCCTCTTATCCAAATGTCATTCTTTTTCTCTGCCTTTCCATTCTACACTACATTTCCATTCTCTATGATTCAGCCGTACCATAAGGTCTGCATGATCCATTTTATTATTATGATTTTTGGTAATTTTAGATATTTGACTCTTCTTTAGACAAATGAGTTATAGTAAAAAACAATTTAGATAATTCGCCAGATGCATGAAATTCTTAATGAAAAAGTTTCTCTATTGTAGGAGAAAAGACCTTGAGAGAAGAGAAGATGAAGATAGAGGAGAAGTATATGTGGGCAATTGTTGATGGTGTCAAAGAGAAGGTATTGTAGCTAGCTTTAGCTATTTTAACAACACAAAGTTCTCTTTATTATGGTTTAATGATTGATCGTGGAGATTCTTGTGGCTTTAAACATTTCATAATCATTTTTTATCTTTAATAAAGTCCTTAATGATTGATTGTATATATTCGTTAATTGATGTTGGAGATTGGAAATTTCAGAGTTGAATCACTTACTTAACATAGAAATTGCACAGCCTGTACGTTGAATGTACCCCTTTCTTACCAGTATACTGGGACTATCATTGAGGGTATATCCCCCCTTTCAAATCCTTTTAGCGTTCATGAACACTTACATTTCCATCGACCTTTTAATTAAAATATCATTTTATCATGCTGTAGTTATTATTCTTCGTCGTATCAGGAGATGACCAAGTAAGTGTGGTTGCAACTAATGTTCCTTAAATAAATACATAGATACTTTAAATATGTTTAGAGATAGTTACCCTTATATATGTACAGAAAACAAGAAATGTTTGTGCAGAATGATTATGATATTGTTTTACTTAATCATTGTTAATTCAATTTTTTTACATAATGGTCTTGAAAGAGCTACAAGGTACCTATCTAGCAGTTACTGTTTCAGGTACTACTTATCTCAGGTATACACTAGAGAACTCATTCTAATCAACATTACTCAAGAGTGATGGTGGATCCTTTGACTACAATGATCCATAGGAATCCTCTTCATATTCGTGTGCAAATAATCAATCTCCCAACAATAAAGTGAGTATCCTTTTGCCTAAATGACAAAAGAGATTTAATCACAACTAGAAAAGAATATGATAAACTGAAGCTACAAGATTAGTATGCTCACTTAATGAACGGAACCCCTTAAATACTTTAACCAAAGTTGTAAGACTCTTTTGAGGCTCTGCCCTAGCACGGATAAGTATCATGGGCTTGTGTAGGTTGTTATAGAAGGGCATTCTCTTCCTGAAATAATTTTAAGGACTTATTATCATATTAAACTTGAAAAATATTAATGAACTACATCCCAAGAGAAATTACATGCCATTTACTTAGGTGGATAATTCTAGAACTAAAGGAAAGACGGAACACGAATAAAAGCTGATGATGTTACCAAACACTCTAACCTGATGATTTTATGTTGAAATATTAACAATCAGTGTAAAGGCATATCAAAACACCCTTTAATGAATAAAAAAATGGATATGACAAATTGATCATCAATTCATCATTTGTTATTTACTATTACTGCTATGCTATGACGTGTTAGGATTTTGTTAAAGTACTATATACAATAACTAAAAAACATAATTAACAAAAACAAAATGATAATACTAAATGTTAATAATATTATCAAATGTAAAAGATGTTCATGATTAATATCGTTTAGAACAAAATGATAAAAAGTAGTTACCTCTTTTTAGCCGTTTTATGGTTATGGTAACATCAATTATAGTTCTTAAGCGTTTAATTTAACTTTTAATAATTTTTTATTATATATTTGTTCTACTAAATCCTAAAAATAAAAACCACAAATCAAAGTACTTACCTGCTTTTCGTCGTTTTATGGATTATGGTAACATCAATTATAGATCTTAACCGTTTCATTTAACTTTTAATTACTTTTTAGTATATATTTGTTCCAATAAATCCTAAAAATAAAAACCACAAGTCATACCCGTCCATCGGACGGGTTTTGACACAAGTATATACATATATATATATATATATATATATATATATATATATATATATATATATATATATATAGATTTCATGATATGAAGATTTTGTATATATAAGTTACCAAATTTTTATTTCACTTTTCAATAATTCAATATTTCACATTTCTAACTTACCATATATAAATTTTTCACTTTTTCATTTATTGACTTTTTCACATTCCAATGTTGACCATTTTATATTATATGTAATATAGATATCGATATAGATAATAGCACATTAGCCTATAGCTTTAATGTTATAGTTATTACGATAGCAATTAGTTTGGTGAATACTTAGGCAATTGATTTAATATATTTATGATTTTCACAGGGAAACTACCGTAAGACTTATTAAAGGTTTAATCTTTACTACCTTATAATGCATTTAGGACATTCTCTAAATAGAATGGCTTAAAATTCAGACTTTGTAACTTACTTATTATGGAAATATAATGTTTCTTGCTAAATGAATACATACACATGCTAGCTTAAAATTTAAGCCAATACTTGTAACATTAGTAGTCATTGAATACAAAATTTAAAGTCCCTCAATATTTTTAAAGCCCACTTTTATGACTTTAAAAGTCATGTATTGTAACAGCCTCATTCTTGTAGCCCACTTTAACAGCCTATTAAATGTACTGATTAGTACAAAACGGATATAAAAACCCACAAATAAACACACACAAATGACCAATCATATCTCACACTCTCTCTCAAAAATGTAAATTGCCACTCTTGTGCTAAATAGCAACCGGCGCCACCAACTAAATCTGCCACCACCGCTAACGGCATGTGTCGGCATCGCCACCCCTTGACATGGTCTAGGTGGACTTCGCTCGCCAAAACTTTTAGTATAATCGTAAAACATTGCACGCCAAAATATTTAGTTTCAGGGTACCCGCCGCCGCAACGCGCGGGGTACCCAGCTAGTCATCATAACGTTTGAGAACATGTGCTCGGTTAAAACTTTTAGATCGTATGACAAAATTACATAAACAATGACTTAAAGTTTAATAGATATGAAAAAACCTATTTTCATTATAAATATAAAAAAAAACTTAGATAGAGAGTTGTCAAATCCTCAACAAATTCTTCAAGTATATAAGATCAAAATAAGTGCTGTTTAATTATTTAAGCATCTTTAGATCCAATAATTCAGTTATTTAATTACGTTATGTATGTATATATATATATATATATATATATATATATATATATATATATATATATATATATATATATATATATATATATATATATATATATATATATAATCCGGATCGTCCAATATCATCCAATATCACATAACATAAATATAAAAAGGTACACCATATTTACCGTAACACTCGAGCAGTTTGGTCAAGCATGACCACATCTTGATTTTGCAAAAAAAATTGGTTCATGCGTTTGTGTGTTAATCGAATTCATATTTGCTAGCCTAATGATCACTTTGTTCCCAAAGTTTATTTAAGGAAAAACGTTATGTGTATCTATATATATATATATATATATATATATATATATATATATATATATATATATAGATATATATATATATATATATAGATATATATATATATATATATCTATATATATATATATATATCTATATATATATATATATATATATATATATATCTATATATATATATATCTATATATATCTATATATATATATATATATATATCTATATATATATATATATATATATATATATATATATATATATATATATATATATATATATATAGATTTCATGATATGAAGATTTTGTATATATAAGTTACCAAATTTTTATTTCACTATTCCATAAGTCAATAGTTCACATTTCTAACTTACCATATATAAATTTTTCACTTTTTCATATATTGACTTTTTCACATTCCAATGTTGACCATTTTTATATTATATGTAATATAGATATAGATATAGATAATTGCACATTAGCCTATAGCATTAATATTATAGTTATTACGATAACAATTAGTTTGGTGAATACTCAGGCAATTGATTTAATATATTTATGATTTTCACAGGGAAACTACCGTAAGACTTATTAAAGGTTTAATCTCTACTACCTTATAATGCATTTAGGACATTCTCTAAATAGAAAGGCTTAAAATTCAGACTTCGTAACTTACTTATTATGGAAATATAATGTTTCTTGCTAAATGAATACATACACATGCTAGCTTAAAATTTAAGCCATTACTTGTAACATTAGTAGTCATTGAATATAAAATTTAAAGTCCCTCAATATTTTTAAAGCCCACTTTTATGACTTTAAAAGTCATGTATTGTATCTGCCTCATTCTTGTAGCCCACTTTAACAGCCCATTAAATGTACTGATTAGTAAAAAATGGATATAAAAACCCACAAATAAACACACACAAAAGACCAATCATATCTCACACTCTCTCTCAAAAACGTAAATTGCCACTCTTGTGCTAAATAGCAACCGGCGCCACCAACTAAATCTGCCACCACCTCTAACGGCATGTGTCGGCATCACCACCCCTTGATATGGTCTAGGTGGACTTCGCTCGCCAAAACTTTTAGTATAATCGTAAAACATTGCACGCCAAAATATTTAGTTTTAGGGTACCCGCCGCCGCAACGCGAGGGTACCCTGCTAGTCATCATAACGTATGAGAACATATGCTCGGTTAAAACTTTTAGATCGTATAACAAAATTACATAAACAATGACTTAAAGTTTTATAGATATCAAAAAACCTATTTTCATTATAAATATAAAAAAAAAAAAACTTAGATAGAGAGTTGTCAAATCCTCAACAAATTCTTCAAGTTTATAAGATCAAAATAAGTGCTGTTTAATTATTTAAGCATCTTTAGATCCAATAATTCAGTTATATAATTACGTTATGTATGTATATATATATATATATATATATATATATATATATATATATATATATATAATCCGGATCGTCCAATATCATCCAATATCACATAACACAAATATAAAAAGGTACACCATATTTACCGTAACACTCGAGCAGTTTGGTCAAGCATGACCACATCTTGATTTTGCAAAAAAAAATTGGTTCATGCGTTTGTGTGTTAATCGAATTCATATTTGCTAGCCTAATGATCACTTTGCTCCCAAAGTTTATTTAAGGAAAAACGTTATGTGTATATATATATATATATATATATATATATATATATATATATTTCATGATATGAAGATTTTGTATATATAATTTACCAAATTTTTATTTCACTTTTCCATAAGTCAATATTTCACATTTCTAACTTACCATATATAAATTTTTCACTTTTTCATATATTGACTTTTTCACATTCCAATGTTGACCATTTTATATTATATGTAATATAGATATAGATATAGATAATTGTACATTAGCCTATAGCTTTAATGTTATAGTTATTACGATAACAATTAGTTTGGTGAATACTTAGGAAACTGATTTAATATATTTATGATTTTCACAGGGAAACTACCGTAAGACTTATTACAGGTTTAATCTTTACTACCTTATAATACATTTAGGACATTCTCTAAATAGAAAGGCTTAAAATTCAGACTTTGTAACTTACTTATTATGGAAATATAATGTTTCTTGCTAAATGAATACATACACATGCTAGCTTAAAATTTAAGCCAATACTTGTAACATTAGTAGTCATTGAATACAAAATTTAAAGTCTCTCAATATTTTTGAAGCCCACTTTTATGACTTTAAAAGTCATGTATTGTAACAGCCTCATTCTTGTAGCCCACTTTAACAGCCCATTAAATGTACTGATTAGTACAAAATGGATATAAAAAACCACAAATAAACACACACAAAAGACCAATCATATCTCACACTCTCTCTCAAAAACGTAAATTGCCACTCTTGTGCTAAATAGCAACCGGCGCCACCAACTAAATCTGCCACCACCGCTAACGGCATGTGTCGGCATCACCACCCCTTGACATGGTCTAGGTGGACTTCGCTCGCCAAAACTTTTAGTATAATCGTAAAACATTGCACGCCAAAATATTTAGTTTTAGGGTACCCGCCGCCGCAACGCGAGGGTACCCTGCTAGTCATCATAACGTATGAGAACATGTGCTCGGTTAATACTTTTAGATCGTATAACAAAATTACATAAACAATGACTTAAAGTTTTATAGATATCAAAAAACCTATTTTCATTATAAATATAAAAAAAAAAACTTAGATAGAGAGTTGTCAAATCCTCAACCAATTCTTCAAGTATATATGATCAAAATAAGTGCTGTTTAATTATTTAAGCATCTTTAGATCCAATAATTCAGTTATTTAATTACGTTATGTATGTATATATATATATATATATATATATATATATATATATATATATATATATATATATATATATATATATATATATATATATAAATATATATATATATAATCCGGATCGTCCAATATCATCCAATATCACATAACACAAATATAAAAAGGTACACCATATTTACCGTAACACTCGAGCAGTTTGGTCAAGCATGACCACATCTTGATTTTGCAAAAAAAAATTGGTTCATGCGTTTGTGTGTTAATCGAATTCATATTTGCTAGCCTAATGATCACTTTGCTCCCAAAGTTTATTTAAGGAAAAATGTTATGTGTGTGTATATATATATATATATATATATATATATATATATATATATATATATATATATATATATATATATATATATAATATATATATATATATATAGATTTCATGATATGAAGATTTTGTATATATAAGTTACCAAATTTTTATTTCACTTTTCCATAAGTCAATATTTCACATTTCTAACTTACCATATATAAATTTTTCACTTTTTCATATATTGACTTTTTCACATTCTAATGTTGACCATTTTATATTATATGTAATATAGATATAGATATAGATAATTTCACATTAGCCTATAGCTTTAATGTTATAGTTATTACGATAACAATTAGTTTGGTGAATACTTAGGAAACTGATTTAATATATTTATGATTTTCACAGGGAAACTACCGTAAGACTTATTACAGGTTTAATCTTTACTACCTTATAATACATTTAGGACATTCTCTAAATAGAAAGGCTTAAAATTCAGACTTTGTAACTTACTTATTATGGAAATGTAATGTTTCTTGCTAAATGAATACATACACATGCTAGCTTAAAATTTAAGCCAATACTTGTAACATTAGTAGTCATTGAATACAAAATTTAAAGTCCCTCAATATTTTTAAAGCTCACTTTTATGACTTTAAAAGTCATGTATTGTAACAGCCTCATTCTTGTAGCCCACTTTAACAGCCCATTAAATGTACTAATTAGTTCAAAACGGATATAAAAACCCACAAATAAACACACACAAAAGACTAATCATATCTCACACTCTCTCTCAAAAACGTAAATTGCCACTCTTGTGCTAAATAGCAACCGGCGCCACCAACTAAATCTGCCACCACCGCTAACGGCATGTGTCGGAATCACCACCCCTTGACATGGTCTAGGTGGACTTCGCTCGCCAAAACTTTTAGTATAATCGTAAAACATTGCATGCCAAAATATTTAGTTTTAGGGTACCCACCGCCGCAACGCGCGGGTACCCTGCTAGTCATCATAACGTATGAGAACATGTGCTCAGTCAATACTTTTAGATCGTATAACAAAATTACATAAACAATGACTTAAAGTTTTATAGATATCAAAAAACCTATTTTCATTATAAATATAAAAAAAACTTAGATAGAGAGTTGTCAAATCCTCAACAAATTCTTCAAGTATATAAGATCAAAATAAGTGTTGTTTAATTATTTAAGCATCTTTATATCCAATAATTCAGTTATTTAATTACGTTATGTATGTATGTATGTATATATATATATATATATATATATATATATATATATATATATATATATATATATATATATATATATATATATAGAATCCTGATCGTCCAATATTATCCAATATCACATAACACAAATATAAAAAGGTACACCATATTTACCGTAACACTCGAGCAGTTTGGTCAAGCATGACCACATCTTGATTTTGCAAAAAAAAATTGGTTCATGCGTTTGTGTGTTAATCGAATTCATATTTGCTAGCCTAATGATCACTTTGCTCCCAAAGTTTATTTAAGGAAAAATGTTATGTGTGTGTATATATATATATATATATATATATATATATATATATATATATATATATATATATATATATAAATATATATATATATATATATTTCATGATATGAAGATTTTGTATATATAATTTACCAAATTTTTATTTCACTTTTCCATAAGTCAATATTTCACATTTCTAACTTACCATATATAATTTTTTCACTTTTTCATATATTGACTTTTTCACATTCCAATGTTGACCATTTTATATTATATGTAATATAGATATAGATATAGATAATTGTACATTAGCCTATAGCTTTAATGTTATAGTTATTACGATAACAATTAGTTTGGTGAATACTTAGGAAACTGATTTAATATATTTATGATTTTCACAGGGAAACTACCGTAAGACTTATTACAGGTTTAATCTTTACTACCTTATAATACATTTAGGACATTCTCTAAATAGAAAGGCTTAAAATTCAGACTTTGTAACTTACTTATTATGGAAATATAATGTTTCTTGCTAAATGAATACATACACATGCTAGCTTAAAATTTAAGCCAATACTTGTAACATTAGTAGTCATTGAATACAAAATTTAAAGTCCCTCAATATTTTTAAAGCCACTTTTATGACTTTAAAAGTCATGTATTGTAACACCCTCATTCTTGTAGCCCACTTTAACAGCCCATTAAATGTACTGATTATTACAAAACGGATATAAAAACCCACAAATAAACACACACAAAAGACTAATCATATCTCACACTCTCTCTCAAAAACGTAAATTGCCACGCTTGTGCTAAATAGCAACCGGCGCCACCAACTAAATCTGCCACCACCGCTAACGGCATGTCTCGGAATCACCACCCCTTGACATGGTCTAGGTGGACTTCGCTCGCCAAAACTTTTAGTATAATCGTAAAACATTGCACGCCAAAATATTTAGTTTTAGGGTACCCGCCGCCGCAACGCGCGGGTACCCTGCTAGTCATCATAACGTATGAGAACATGTGCTCGGTTAATACTTTTAGATCGTATAACAAAATTACATAAACAATGACTTAAAGTTTTATAGATATCAAAAAACCTATTTTCATTATAAATATAAAAAAAAAACTTAGATAGAGAGTTGTCAAATCCTCAACAAATTCTTCAAGTATATATGATCAAAATAAGTGCTGTTTAATTATTTAAGCATCTTTAGATCCAATAATTCAGTTATTTAATTACGTTATGTATGTATATATATATATATATATATATATATATATATATATATATATATATATATATATATATATATATATAAATATATATATATATAATCCGGATCGTCCAATATCATCCAATATCACATAACACAAATATAAAAAGGTACACCATATTTACCGTAACACTCGAGCAGTTTGGTCAAGCATGACCACATCTTGATTTTGCAAAAAAAAATTGGTTCATGCGTTTGTGTGTTAATCGAATTCATATTTGCTAGCCTAATGATCACTTTGCTCCCAAAGTTTATTTAAGGAAAAATGTTATGTGTGTATATATATATATATATATATATATAAATATATATATATATATTTCATGATATGAAGATTTTGTATATATAATTTACCAAATTTTTATTTCACTTTTCCATAAGTCAATATTTCACATTTCTAACTTACCATATATAATTTTTTCACTTTTTCATATATTGACTTTTTCACATTCCAATGTTGACCATTTTATATTATATGTAATATAGATATAGATATAGATAATTGTACATTAGCCTATAGCTTTAATGTTATAGTTATTACGATAACAATTAGTTTGGTGAATACTTAGGAAACTGATTTAATATATTTATGATTTTCACAGGGAAACTACCGTAAGACTTATTACAGGTTTAATCTTTACTACCTTATAATACATTTAGGACATTCTCTAAATAGAAAGGCTTAAAATTCAGACTTTGTAACTTACTTATTATGGAAATATAATGTTTCTTGCTAAATGAATACATACACATGCTAGCTTAAAATTTAAGCCAATACTTGTAACATTAGTAGTCATTGAATACAAAATTTAAAGTCCCTCAATATTTTTAAAGCCCACTTTTATGACTTTAAAAGTCATGTATTGTAACACCCTCATTCTTGTAGCCCACTTTAACAGCCCATTAAATGTACTGATTATTACAAAACGGATATAAAAACCCACAAATAAACACACACAAAAGACTAATCATATCTCACACTCTCTCTCAAAAACGTAAATTGCCACGCTTGTGCTAAATAGCAACCGGCGCCACCAACTAAATCTGCCACCACCGCTAACGGCATGTGTCGGAATCACCACCCCTTGACATGGTCTAGGTGGACTTCGCTCGCCAAAACTTTTAGTATAATCGTAAAACATTGCACGCCAAAATATTTAGTTTTAGGGTACCCGCCGCCGCAACGTGCGGGTACCCTGCTAGTCATCATAACGTATGAGAACATGTGCTCGGTTAAAACTTTTAGATCGTATAACAAAATTACATAAACAATGACTTAAAGTTTTATAGATATCAAAAAACCTATTTTCATTATAAACATAAAAAAAAAACTTAGATAGAGAGTTGTCAAATCCTCAACAAATTCTTCAAGTATATATGATCAAAATAAGTGCTGTTTAATTATTTAAGCATCTTTAGATCCAATAATTCAGTTATTTAATTACGTTATGTATGTATATATATATATATATATATATATATATATATATATATATATATATATATATATATATATATATATATATATATATATATATATATATATATATATAATCCGGATCGTCCAATATCATCCAATATCACATAACACAAATATAAAAAGGTACACCATATTTACCGTAACACTCGAGCAGTTTGGTCAAGCATGACCACATCTTGATTTTGCAAAAAAAAAATTGGTTCATGCGTTTGTGTGTTAATCGAATTCATATTTGCTAGCCTAATGATCACTTTGCTCCCAAAGTTTATTTAAGGAAAAATGTTATGTGTGTGTGTGTGTGTATATATATATATATATATATATATATATATATATATATATATATATAGATTTCATGATATGAAGATTTTGTATATATAATTTACCAAATTTTTATTTCACTTTTCCATAAGTCAATATTTCACATTTCTAACTTACCATATATAAATTTTTCACTTTTTCATATATTGACTTTTTCACATTCCAATGTTGACCATTTTATATTATATGTAATATAGATATAGATATAGATAATTGTACATTAGCCTATAGCTTTAATGTTATAGTTATTACGATAACAATTAGTTTGGTGAATACTTAGGATACTGATTTAATATATTTATGATTTTCACAGGGAAACTAGCGTAAGACTTATTACAGGTTTAATCTTTACTACCTTATAATACATTGAGGACATTCTCTAAATAGAAAGGCTTAAAATTCAGACTTTGTAACTTACTTATTATGGAAATATAATGTTTCTTGCTAAATGAATACATACACATGCTAGCTTAAAATTTAAGCCAATACTTGTAACATTAGTAGTCATTGAATACAAAATTTAAAGTCCCTCAATATTTTTAAAGCCCACTTTTATGACTTTAAAAGTCATGTATTGTAACACCCTCATTCTTGTAGCCCACTTTAACAGCCCATTAAATGTACTGATTATTACAAAACGGATATAAAAACCCACAAATAAACACACACAAAAGACTAATCATATCTCACACTCTCTCTCAAAAACGTAAATTGCCACTCTTGAGTTAAATAGCAACCGGCGCCACCAACTAAATCTGCCACCACCGCTAACGGCATGTGACGGAATCACCACCCCTTGACATGGTCTAGGTGGACTTCGCTCGCCAAAACTTTTAGTATAATCGTAAAACTTTGCACGCCAAAATATTTAGTTTTAGGGTACCCGCCGCCGCAACGCGCGGGTACCCTGCTAGTCATCATAACGTATGAGAACATGTGCTCGGTTAAAACTTTTAGATCGTATAACAAAATTACATAAACAATGACTTAAAGTTTTATAGATATAAAAAAACCTATTTTCATTATAAATATAAAAAAAAAACTTAGATAGAGAGTTGTCAAATCCTCAACAAATTCTTCAAGTATATAAGATGAAAATAAGTGCTGTTTAATTATTTAAGCATCTTTAGATCCAATAATTCAGTTATTTAATTACGTTATGTATCTATGTATATATATATATATATATATATATATATATATATATATATATATATATATATATATATATAGAATCCGGATCGTCCAATATCATCCAGTATCACATAACACAAATATAAAAAGGTACACCATATTTACCGTAACACTCGAGCAGTTTGGTCAAGAATGACCACATCTTGATTTTGCAAAAAAAATTGGTTCATGCGTTTGAGTGTTAATCGAATTCATATTTGCTAGCCTAATGATCACTTTGCTCCCAAAGTTTATTTAAGGAAAAACGTTATGTGTATATATATATATATATATATAGTATATATATATATATATATATATATATATATATATATATATATATATATATATATAGAGTCCGGTTCTAGAGAAAAGTGTAATTAGAGAGAAAAGTGAGAAAAAAAGTTTCAGGGTAGATTATGTAAGCATATGAAAGTTGAGGGTCAAAAGTAAAAAATAAAAAGTAAACACGCCTTATGCGTGTGCTGTACACATTTTAACCACAAAACAACACACACAACAACACACACTCATAAACACACCGATCAAAAATCCCGTCGCCACCAGATCCACCATCTCCACCAGCTCCACCGTCGCCACCAGCTTCCGATCAAACAAATGACTCCGATCAAAATAAAAATGAAGAAAAAAACATATAGGAATCGTAAGTGCCCTAATTTTCAGAGTTTTGTCTGATCAAAATCACTATTTACAATTTTATTTGTTTTTTTTTTTTCAATTTCAGCTACTCGTGTGAGTCCACGAACAATCGAGAAGGAAATAATAAGCAAACAACATCAGTCAGAATGTAAGTGCCATATTTTTAGGAATTTATATTTTTATTGGATAATTGATGCATCTGTGGTAGTAATTTTAGTTAGGATTAAGGTATAGTTTCAGTGCATTTGTTTTATTAATTTTAGTTAGTAATATGCAACAAGTAATTGTAGATATGATTAAGGTATAATTTTAGTGCATCTGTGTTAATAAATAATACTTAGTGGAATTAGTTCAGCTGAATATTTGAGTAGTACATCAAACTAGGTGATAACAAACATCATATTGTATGATTAGTGTATCAATATGATGGTTTGCAGTTAATATAAAATGTTGAATCTTATACATGCAAAAAAATAGGGCATCAAATTGATAGTTAAAGCATCTAAATATATGATTAATGCATCAAAATGTTGTTATTAGGGCATCAAACTGATGGTTAAACCGTACAAAAACAAGTTATCATTATTAGTGCATCAAAAAATGGTTTGATTGAAAAGTTTAAAGCATCTAAATGCTTAGTTAATACAAATTTAAATTTATGGCATATACATTTAAGTCATTCTAAATTTGAGTTTAAGGCATCCAAATGTAAAAGATCAGGGAATCTAAATTTAATTTCAGTGAAAAATTATATGATTAGTGTATCAAACTGATATGTTTGCATTATTAGTGCATCAAAAAATGGTTAGTTAAAATGATTGAAGCATCTAAATGTATAATTAGTGCATCTAAACTTAAGTTTAAAGCATCTAATATCATTATTATGACGCCTTTTTTCAGTATTATTAGTATTATGACACCTATGTTCAATTCAAATTTTCAGCAAACGAAGAAGAAGAAGGCAATGGGGGGCATAATTCTCAAAATGAAACATCTCAAAATAGTAAGTCAGAGGAAGATATTCGAGAATTCATGGGGATTTTACAGATCATGTTATTTCAATATCAGTTCTTTTTTTTATTATTATTGTTATTATTTTTTTTTATTTGATATGTATACGTATAATATTTATGTGTATGTTGAATACTTCATGTATAAATATTTATTTATTACATAATACACAATATTCATTGCAGCATATGATTCATGTCATTAACTCATCAAATATACTTACATGTTTACTGTACGTATATTTTTGCATTGCTCAGTATACATATATTTCATTACGACATAAATTAAATTGTTCAATACGACATATATACACTCTTAATTTAATCATGTGTTTCATGTTAAGAATAATTTTAATTATGGATAATCAGTTTGTATATTTTAGGAGCATCAATGGTTAATATTACAGCATCTGTTGCTATACTCAAAAGTGCATCTGTATGTAATATTGAATTTTGGTGCATCTGTATGAGCATTATTCTAGTTGTAATTGTTAATTTATTTGATCCACTAGAAGTTGAAATAAGATGTAATAGGTTTTAATTTATGGCATTTGAGCATGAGTTAGGTTGGATGTAGTCTATGACATGTGCGAAACTGATTTTATATGCGGGATTATTTATCTGAATGCAAAATGCAATGATTTAAAATAATATATGAAAGTAGTTTATGATTAAAAAACGAATGATGTTATTTTAAGATTAGTTAATGAAGGGGTTGTACATGATACAGAAACCGGAATTCGTGGACGTAATAAGAGGAAACAAATTAAAAATGTGCATGAAAAGAAACGTCCTGGGGGTAGTCTGGAAGGTGATGTGTTTTTAGCTTCACTTGTTGGGGAATGTGATATAGACATGAACGGTAAGTGTTATTTGTTTGATGTGTGTAAAATTATTTGAACAGTTTGTATATTTTAGGAGTATCAGTTTGTATATTTTAGGAGCATCGATGGATAATATTACAGCATATGTATACAATATTTGGTGCATCTGTATGTAATATTGAATTTTTGGTGCATCTGTATGTAATATTGAATTTTTGGTGCATCACTTCATACATTTAAGGTGCATCAATATGATCATAATTGCAGCATATGTAGTATTTATATTTGCATCATACTTTTAATGCGTCCTCTAACTCTGAATGTGTCTTCATTATGTAGGCAACGACAATCTCAGTACCGACACAAATAAAAGCCAGAACAGGAAGAAGAAAATTGCTACAAAAAAAAGGAAATCAAGTGAAGTACAACAAATTAAACGTGTCCATGACAAAAAGAAACAGAAGGTTGCGGAAGAAAATACAGTTATTGTACCAAAAAAGACGTTCCCAACTATTAAATCTAGGTCGTCGCCAAGGGATTTATTAGAAATTTTAACAAGGTTGTCAGATGTCCAGAAAGAAAACATTGCTGACATGGGGTTTGGATCATTGTTGGACGGGAACTTCAATATAAAAACAACACCAACAAAACTGGGAAAGTGGGTTGTAGACCAGTTTGATCCTGAAACGTCAACAATCAAGATGGGAGACGGTAGATCAATCCTGATCACTGCAGATATGATACAAGAACTGCTTGGAATCCCGATGGGAGATATCACTGTCACAGAAGTGCGTGCTGCAACAACAGAGTTCCCATTAATTGTTGAATGGAGACACACACATGATTATCCAGATGATAGATTCTA
>BPTQ01000006.1:50677520-50688608 GCA_019973895.1 Chrysanthemum seticuspe | reverse complement strand
TATCGGTAGGCAGGGATTGATTGGGTTTGTAGGTTTTTGAGGGACTCAAACACCATTGTCTAGTTTACGAGTAATTAGTATGTGTTTTAGAGTTTTTACCACTTGAATCGGTGAACCCACGTCCTTTGTTAGGAATACCTCTATGATAGTAATTGATGTAATATTGAGTCTTTACCGCTTGAATTGTTGAACTATACGAAATTGTCTAAAAACACGTTTGGACTACAAGATTTATATGTTTAGTCTACGTGAATTAAAATAAATAAACTACGTGGTTAGTATAAAAAATTCTACATGATTGGGACTACATGATTTATATGTATACATACGTGTATGTATGGAGACTACAAAATGAAAACTTATAAAACTTACGAAGTCGGAATAAACTTCCAAGTGGATAGGGTGTATAAGGCAGTGGTTACAGCTAAGAGCCACATATATTTACCACATACTACAGAAGAACACGTATGAGGTTAACAAAGCGACGTTTAACTAAATCACTAATAATAATTTATAGTGCTTTAATTGATATTTAATAATAATCACTAAATCAATTTGCAGCGAAACAATTGGAGTATGCACAAGAAGACATCATACACCATTTATATACACCGAGAATCGACATTGGTGACGGAATATGTGGGATAGGTGAACCTTCAAATAAGGCTGAAGCATTCAAAATATTCAAAAGTAAAACATCAGAGGTATGTATGTGCATACATATGTATATTTAGTACATCAGGGTTAGTACATCTTAAAAAATATGATTGGTGCATCAAATAAATAAAATTAAGTGCATCTGATTTGTATATTTAGAACATCAGGTTTGCACAAAAATCTGTTAAAGCATATCAAGTTGTTAAGTTCGCCATTTCTGAGTTATAATGTAGTTAATGATAGTATCTCCATAAGGATTGTTTCCTGCACCCAAGTGGCTAAGTTCACCATTTTTGAGATTTTGTGTATGATTAATGAGCATTTGATCTGTTACCACAAACTCAGGGAGTTTTTGGATGTTTGGGTTAGTTAGGGACGGATGGCTATGTATATTGGTGTTAAACTCAGCATTGCTTGATCCTCGTATCCCTTGTGATTGTGTATTTTAAAAAGATTAGGTAACTTTGTTTAAGAGTTTTGTTTTGATAGTAGATATATAATGATAGTTTCCTGATCCTAGTGGTTGAGAATGTAGAATAATGAATTGGTTGAGTTTTGATTGTTTGGGGGATATGGTCATGATTATTGGTATGTATTATGTGATGCTGCTGATATGGTTCTTTACTGGTATGGATCATTTGACAGTTTACTGTTGATTGTGGCATATGGATATATTGATTAGTTATGTTTACATTTAGAGCATCTGTATGACAGTTTAAAGCATCTTAATAATATGATTGGTGCATCAAATAAATAAAATTAAGTGCATCTGATTTGTATATTTACAACATCAGGTTTGCACAAAATCTGTTGAAGCTTATCAATTGTTATTAATATTATTAATAATATATTATTATTATTTTTTAACGCATATTAATTATATAATTCAGGAAATGAAAATGAAAATAACAAAGACATTGTCCATATCAGAAGGTGTACAAGGTCTGGTAGACGAATTGCTCGAATTGGCTTCGAATTCTTACCCTGAGGATGAGGGTTTAAAAGCACTTGTTCAAACAAGAAATGAGAAACTCATGAAAGCATTCAAACCAGGGAAGATCACATCGGATGGCGGAACCGAAAAAGTCGTGGTTGAATCGGAAGAATATGTGAACGACGCACATATATCACAAGAAGACAACAACATGAGCACGGATGACTTTTTTGGACAAGAGAGTCCACAAATAGACATTGACATCGATAATATTGATGAAGACACGATTATGGATGTAAATGATGGGGTTCAAGTGGGCACTGATAGGGTACGTGAAGGAGGAAACGGAGATAAAGATGGAAATGAGAACCAATCAACTGAAAGCATGGATGTAAATGATGGGGCACATGACGGAACTCAAGTAAATGTTGGGGTAAATAATGATACAAATGTGATAAATGATGGGGTAAGTGATGCTGTGAATGACGGGGTAAATGATAATGATGTGGTGCAAGATGGGGTAAAAAATGGGGTAAGTGATGCTGTAAATGAGGTAAATAATTCAGGAAATGCAGCTGAAGAAACTGATGGTATGAATGTGGAATTAGACATAACAGATAATAGTGAGGTTGTGGATAAAGATAAAAATACAGGGCTGGAAAAGGAGAAAAAAACAAATGTTGTATCAACGGGAGATGCAAATATCAATGAGGAAGAAAACGTCTGTTGGATATTAGTTTTCACATACACATCAAACCATAACACAAAGTAGCATATAGATGGAATTCTAGAGAGAGAAAGTTAGAGGTTTAGGGAACTTAGTGAGAGAAAGTGAAAGATATTATTATGAGCTCCAACTCTCTACCTTGGAAGGTAGAGAGTATTTATAGTCTTACATAAATCGCCACACATCGGGCTGTGGATCAGGCATACAGTGGGTAAAGACCCGTCCGTCCTCCACGGTGTTACTTAACTAAATACTACTTAACTTAAAATAACTACGACTACGAGCTTTCTAACGATTACATATACTTGAGGTGACCGACTCTTTAATACCTGGAATTTCTAATTCCTAACAATCTCCCCCTAAGGGAGGTCACCTCAATCATGTACCAAAATTACATTGAATACAAATAGATATTACATTAAAGAATTGTTCTTGCATTCTTGATGTAGTCCTTTGTTCCTAAGCTCGTAGTCATTGATTCTTCACATTGCATGATTGGTTACTTCAAGTGGAGGTTTTTTACTGATCCACGTGATGGTAAATTTGAGCCAGCTATAGAGATCATCAGCAATCAAAGATCTCTGTGACATCCATTGTGGTGTTGGTATTATGTGATGTTGTGACATACGGACAGACATGCTCACATTCTGGATCACGATATCTTCTCATCAGAGTAGCGGAAGCATTTGTTGAATCATGATATTGGCAGCAGCGTAGCAGAAGCATGGAGTGAAAATATCAGAGTCGTTGATGCACTAATCATGATTTCTTTTGAGTTGAATGTGTTAAGTGAGCATGCGGCTATGGATTGACCGCTACATTCTGATCAGCTGCAAACGTCGGGCGTACCTGCATACAACAGTTAGCAATAAATCACACGAAAGTGTCTTTGATCACTTTCGTTGAATTGAGGTACACGGCCCACGGTTCCCCGTTGATCAGTACAAGTACTGCCTGTGATCAGGTAAAATTCCGAAGAATTTCCTTGACAGGGTTTCGCAGCTGCTCTAGCTGTTCTCAAACCGGAACGTCTCAAAGAAGACAACACGAAGTGAGTGAACCAGCGGATTTTAAGTCCACTGATTGATGAAAAGAGATTTGAAAAACAATCGTGTATTGCTCAATAGAAATTGTTTTTGCAATACAACGAAGGTTTTATTGAAAATCAATTATCAATCATAAAAACACCTTTTGGTTTGAAAAATGAGTACACGGTCGATGTGCTGAAGAAAAGAGTTGTTAAGCACAAAGACCGGTTTTTCAAAGGTATCCGTCAATCCCTAACCTAAACCAGGATTGATTCAAGAGATAGAATCGCCCTATTATTTCTGTTCAGTTGTCACATGGTTGATCTATATAATAGATCTCACATGCCACCTACCAGGAGCTTGTTTGATGTTGGCTCCAGAAGGCTTTCCATCTTCATTGTGAATATGTAAACACATCACTCAGATGTTCTGGCAATACCACAAGGATAATGCGTAGGACTCAAGATATAATCTCTCTTTCCACATTGTGTGAAACAGAGAGTCTTCATTGAAAGTGTCCTAATGAGATTTATTGATGATCTCGTGGCTCTAGACTCAATTTGTGCATATTTGGATCCTGTGCCGGAGACTAGGGAGAGGGTCTCCTTCTTCAATATCAACAATCTCTAAGAGAAAGTCGATAGATAATGTCGGTTCCCCGTGAGAATGAAACAAGTCCTTTTAAGAGGAACTTGAGTGGTTTGGAAAGTTGAAGTGCAGTGCGTCACTGGGTCCATGACGTCTTGTCTTCAATACCGATGTTACCATCAGTAGCATATGAATTGAACCCGATTTCTGCCCTAAGGTTGAATAAATGGAGGGCTATTTGTTTTCACCCTTTTCTCATTCAATTCTTTTTAATTCTTCAACCCCTTCAGTGCTTACCGAGACTTCATAACTAGAACCTTGTTGGGTTTATTCCAGCACTAGCTTAGTCTCAGTCTGCACTCTTCCCATATCTCACTTTTCTCCTTTTATCATCATACCTAAGGACTTCTATACTAACTAGTGGATTGTCCCTGGGTAGATCCCTCCGGTTCTGGCGGATCATGGGAACCAATACCTAACCTTATCATCCTTATATCACCGTACATAAAGTAAAGTTGGTCAGTCTATTTGGTATTGTTCATCTGCCATTGGAACCAATTGAAAGCCATTTGAAAATCAATCCAGATACTTGTGATATATTATCAAAGCATTTTGTACCTGAATTGTTTTTGATATTTTTAGAATAAGTGTTCCCCCTCAACATGTGCATCAAATGTTTGAAATCGTTTTGCACACGGAGGCAAGAGGAAGAAATTGCTTCTTTGATTACCATTTTCTAAAAGATATCACCATCACTTCCTTGATCAAGTCAAGTAGATAAAACATTTCCAGGAAGGATGAGGTTTCCATAAGATTGCTCCCCCTCAATATGTGCCTCGAGGTTTGAAAAGAGTTTTGCACATACTAGAGGGAACCTGCACATTGAGATAAATGATCACGTTTCAAATCATAGGTTTAAGATAGATGCTCCCTCTCAACATGTGCATTGAAAATTTGAAATCGTTTGTCACATGTGGGAAGGACAGCATGTACGTCCTCATGAAACCATTTACCGAATAATCAGTTTAAATCCAATTTAAATCACACATTCTCCCCCGATCACAATTATCAAATCATTTGAGATTTGTGATCTCTTATAGATTTAAATTGATTTTGAAAGCTTTTAAGGAGAATTGTGACTTGATTATGAAAGCGTTTTAACTGATACGGATCGGATTTTAAGACTTTAAACTCCATTGATAAAACATGCATGTACATCTTTTGAAAACAATTTAATGCCAAATAACTTTTTAATTTAATTGAAATCATTCTCCCCCTCAATCAATGACATAGGTTGTTGATTGAGAGATAGAGATTTTGACAAATAAGTCCTGATGATTATCAAAAATAAAGACCGAGTTATTTTTCAAAGCATTTAGTTTTCAGCAGATAAATGTTTATAGAATCAGAGCATGGAATTTGAAAACATGGTAAAACATGGCTCTGTTCTTTCTTTTAATACCGGGTTATTGCCTGAAAATGACAATAAACCATTGTTTCTCTTTCACCCAAATTTTTTTTTTTTTTTATTTTTATTTTTATTTTTTTTTAAGAATTCGAACAACATCTAAAGTCCCGTGTCATTCTTTGAATGACAGCACAAAGACCGTAGATATTATCGAACCGAGAAAAACATGACAAAATGACAATATTTTTTTTTTTAGATTTTTCGAATTTTTTCAGATTTTTATGGATTTTGAAAGATTTATATTTTTCTATTTGATTTTTTGAAGGTTTTATAATTTTGTATTTTGTTTTTCGAATAAATATTTACAAGAGATAAATTAGTTTAAGAGAATGATGAAATGAGTACCGAGATAAAGATATCGTTCAGCACGTTGTAGAAGAAAGGAATCAACATCTCTTAAACTTTCGCCACCAAAGCATTCGAGGCTTCTAAGAAAATCGTCTGAACATGAGCCTTCTCAATTTGAATCTTTGGTAGCTTCCCCCCAAACCGACAAACATCGAATAAAGACCATTTCCCAAAGAAGTAGAGATGAATACAAAGCGGTCTCATTGATTGAAGCTCAGCACCCTGAAGAATACGAGAACACCGAAGTAACAAGTTGAAACATTGATCGTCTCAGTGGTTATCAAATCCGGATTAACTGATTACGACCGATCACATGAACCTGTTGTGCATCCCCGATGTACACCTGACTCTTCGAGATTGACCAGTTGTCTATTTAGGGGAACAATATATCAACATCTTCATTTTACCAAGTGCATTCCAGTTATATAACATATAACCAATCAGCACATAATGTACACATGTACCCAACAAGAGTAGAGACGATGACATCCATGTAACATATTGACTCACTAATCATCTCTGTGGATGTCAACTCTAAAATAGCTGAATTAGCTCGATCAAGTGAACATGTTGTGCATACAACCGGAAGCACTTTATCATAAATCGTATATAAGATGTCGATAGGCAGTATCATCTCACGTTCCAAATATTCTTCTCACATTTCTTCCAACTGAACACTGAAGTAACATATACCAAAGGTCTCTAGAGACCACTTCCCCCAAATAGTTGGAATAATACATCCTTCCTCCAAATGGTTTTGATACCTCAGAGTCAGCAAAACATAATATATCCATAAACTTGAAATCTTGTGAGAAGAACTCAAATAGCCCAAATGAATCCTGTGAGAATCAACTGCTACATAAACTCTCTCTGACTATCTTTATCAACCCATATGTAGACAATTTGAAGTGACCACTATTGAAGAAAAACCCGATATACCAAACTTGAAACTGAAGTCGAATTCCCCGCATTTGTGTCTTAAGCTTGCACTTAAAGATGGAAGAACGGTGTCGAGAATCTATGCTTCAAGCAAATCTCTAAGTACTCACTACTCAAACAAAGTATGAGACATTACCACCTCTTGAGATTATCCACACCGTCATATGCGTGTGACACTGAGTAAAACAACGTAACTCCTAATAGTGATAGTTAACCAGGTCATCAACCATCCACCCCGACTGCTGGTAACTAGATAACTCAAGCCTTCAACTCAAATTCTTAAGCCCGAGCAAGTTAACAAATAAGAACACGCCTTTGTGAACGTCAACTTCAACCTCAAATAAGTGATAAAAGAGTAACTTCGAAGTAATCAACTTGTGTCAAATGTCCAACACGTGAATAAACATACAATCGGATGTACATTGACCCACTGAATGAACCGGAGCAAATGATTCCTCAACATCAATGCATTCTTCCTTAAGGTATACATGTAGAAACTGATCTGGAAGATTCACCAATAATGTTTTCGAGCGGATGAGGAAGTCATTTTCCTTAATGTTCATGTGGTTGATTTATAACGTGCACCATGAGAGGAACAATAATCCGTGAAGATTTGGCAAAGGAATACCAAAGAGCGGATCATTATCCATGAACAACAATCCGTGAAGATTTGGCACAAGAATACCAAAGAGCGGATCATTATTCAATAGTGCAACTTACAATATCATGATAGTCATTATAAACGCCTTGTGAATCAGGAGATAAGGTTTCTTGAGAATTCCAAGAAGTACTTCTTAGATGGTGAACCAGTTGAGTCAATAGAAACCGGAGCATGAGCTTCAGAAGCTGGATGATCAACATTCGTCGGAGGTTGAAAGCACTCATCAAACATATCTTTGAATCACAATGAATCCCAAACGTTGATTCCCAATTATCCTTAGAAAGTGAAGCATTAGGCGTTGGAGGAGAGTCATCAAAAATCAAAACAATGAATCCCAGTTATCCTTAGTATATTCACTCTTCATCAAAAAGAATATACACTCATCATCATCAAAAATTAAGTCGTATAACCATTATTCAAACATCCATCCTCATGTAGTATATTCACTCTTCTCCCCCTCAAAAATTGCATCCGAAGTTGCCATTTTTGATTTAACAAGTGAATAAGAGTATACACCAATGAACGTAGATCCACTTGATGACTGAATGAGCGTGGAAAAACATGAAGCTTGTTGATGAAGAATGTAGATGAGTATGGCCATTCATGAGAGAATTTCTCTTAAGCTGAAGATAAAGCGCACAGAAGAGCGTACACTTTTCTTTTCTTTGAAGAACGGGGCCTGAAGTGTTATCTGCAGACACCATAATGATGAAGTACGAGGCCTGAACTGATTTGAACAGACGTCATTGTAAAGAGCCCAGTCATATGTTTAGAGCCGCCCGAATCCAAATACCAAGGGACGATTTGTACGACCTGCTTTGGACAACAGACGAAGATAGAGAATTGGAAACATTGGATCCCCACGTGCTGATGGGTTCCTTTTGGTTAGCACCAGCAATCTTTGAATCAGCAGAAACCCTAGATGCAATGGCATTATCCCTAGGAGCTGAACTAGTAGAAGCATCAGACTTAGTCAAATGACATTTTGTGCTTAATGGGATTATTCTACCAGTTGGCTTCCAAACCTTAACAGGCACTATTCTAGGCATATTGGATCTAGCAAAGGGGCAAGGATTGCCATGCGTGAATATTCGACCTGTGGGCTTCCACTGAAATCCTACATTGGTAAAGACCTTCCCTGTAGGTTTCCAGGATTGCTTAATCTGTTTCGCTCTCCAAACTTTCTTAACTGGGTTATGAATCTTAGACCTCAGAAATAACTCATCACATTTATCATGATTACCAGAAATTAAACATTTTTTACATGTTTTGCAGACAGCATAAGGCCTCGAATTAATTTTAGTAAGCTTAGAGCTAATACTAGAACTAACACGATTCTTTTTGTTCAAATCAAACTTCTTGTCCCTATGGTGTTCTTTCACTTCCTTATCATGAACACTTTTAGTTTGCGTAATCCTATCCTTCTTTGCATAGCTTCTAGGTTTTGACCCGCTAACTTTAGTGTCAATCTTAACATCTGTAGAAGTAACGATGGGAACATTAGATGGCTTCACTACTTTCTGCATTCCTGGTCTAGAAGTGCTGGGAGCTGAAATTCTAGGAGGCACATCACAGGTTACTTTCTTGAATTTAGACATGGAACAAGGCATATCAAGGGTCACATGCTTGGCTTTAGGCATAGAACAAGGCATAACTATTCTATCTCGCCTATTGCTAGATTTTGGACTTGTGACAATTACATACTCTATGAGTTCCTGAGATCGTTTGGCATCCATGCAGGCATAGGCTATAGTACTATCAAAAGGTTTTTCTAATCTTTCATCTTCAACAATCTCACGGAGACCCTTCAAACTTTCCTTAAGGTATGAGAGATATGCTTTATGTGCAAGTTCATTATTCCTAATGGGCGGGGGAATATATAACATATCGATAGCATATTTATCATAAGCAGAAACCTTAGGAACAGAGTATTTGCAATTGGGGATTGGCAACTTTCCTTTCACCTCACGCTTCAGATTCTCAATATCGTTAAGTAAAGAAGTTATCTTTTCAATTTTTTTATCATGATTAACTTTAAATGAATCACATAACTCTTTGTTTTGATCATTAACCTTTGAAATTTTAGCTTTAAAACAATCATTTTCCTTTTACAAGTTATCAATTATGTTTTGAAGTTGGAAATTCTGAGAATCTAAAGGTGGAGGCATATGGGAACCAGTCACATCCTTCTTTTCACCTTTCAGTTGTGAAATTTGGGCTTTCAATATTTTGATCGTGTTATAATGAGCTCGAATTTGTTCATCACGTTTGTTAATTTGAAAAACTGCATCAAACTCTGAAGCATCCGAGGATGTCTTGATATTTGAAGTTTTGACATTTTCTTTAAGATGTTGATATTTTAGTTGTAAATTAAAATGCTCAACTTCTAGTTTAGAAAAATGTTTAACCAAATTGTCGTGATCATCCAGTTCAATCTTCTCATTTAGTTCAAAATTAGATTTTTCAAGCTCAATGACACGATCATGGGAGACTTTCAAAGCAACAGACAGTTCATGGAATCGAGAAGCAGTAATAGAACAGTTAGTAGCAGTGTAGAACACATCTTGAGCAATACATTCAGAAATCAGGTTCTCATTTAGTGTATGCAAGTTCTTCCTCTCAATCTCATTATATTTTAGTGCTCGCTCATAGTCACTAACCTCAACAATCATTGCATCAAATTCCTTTTCCATTTCTTTAATATCAGAATGTGTCCCCTTTTTAAGACTCTCAAATTGATCTTTTAGTTGTTTAAAGAAAGGCATGACCTCAGTTAAATAACATTCTTTAGTTTGCTCAAAACCCCTTTCCCCTTCAGTTATACCAGTGGGTGTGATCCTTTTCTTACAAGTTTTCTCAAAATCAACAAATAGTTGAAAGATAACATATTGACTGATTAAGGTCTTGCTTTTAGTGGCAATAGATCTAGGAACTAAGTGCATTGGTGTATTAGAAGGATACACAGTTGCTTTAGGCAGTTTCCTACAAGGGGGATTCTTTTCAACAAGATTTTCAGCTTTTTGCATTTCCATATCCTTTTTCCAAAACACTTGTTCAGGGGTTAATAGAGTCTGAGGCTTAAACTTGTTCAAGGAGATCCAATTTTCTTTAGTGTAATTATGGGGTTTGATCGTTATGTTATTCTTTTTACACTCAGGATCTTCTAAATTCTTATTCATTTTCTCCCTAGTGACTTCATCAGATTTCTTATCTTCCTCAGTGCACTCAACGCAACTAGGTTTCTGCCTAGGCTTAAGGATTTCATTACCATCATAAAGCACCTTATGAGCATTTCTAGCCCTTTTAATTACCTCTGGATTTGGTTCCTCAACAAGGGGAATGCTATGCTTATCGCTTAAGACTCTATGCTTAGTGATCATGTGAGCAGTCTGAATGGTATTCCCTTGTACGTACAACTTATTTTCAAGCTTGTTTTTCAAAGTTTTTAGATTGGAAAACTCATTCAAAAGTTTTGATTCCTTAGCCTTGAATTCTTGCTTAAGCATTTTAACATTTTCTTGAAGTTCGTGTTTTTGCTTAGCAGTTTTAGAAAGCTTTTCTTGTAAGGAGTTTAACTCTTGTTTTAATACTTCTTCTCTAAAATTACTTTTTCTAATGATTGTACGTATTTGGACATCCATTTCCTGCTCACGGGTGGTCAACTCAAACTTAGCACGCTGTTCATAAATAGCAACTTGATCCTTATATATGTTAAGCTCAGTGGTAAGGGAATCATCA
>BPTQ01000006.1:50615800-50677175 GCA_019973895.1 Chrysanthemum seticuspe | reverse complement strand
AAAAAGCTCCGGGTTTAGGGGAGGCTTTCCTTCAATAACTCGAAAATTCAAAAATCTGGATTTTTAAGAGGCATTTTTGCACGTAGTTGGTTAGGTTTAGAGTTGGTTAGTTGTAAAGTCGGAAAGGATGCTAGTTAGATTTCAGGATAGTGTGTTAACAGAAAGTAACATAGTAAGGTAGCCAGTAGAATTGTGGGAGATGACCAGTAACGAATTGCCAAAGCAGAACTAAAATCATTTTAGGGCGCTTTCTAAGATAAAGAGCCAAATTTAGTATCTGCACATTTTAGGGCACGTAGGAAGGTGTAGTACAGAATGAGATGACTGGGGCTTGGACTGGTGCAATTCTCTCTCATTAGATTCTGAACACGGAGATCTCACATCCTCATTGCTTAATTCAATCATCTTTAATCGTTCAGTGTAGCATACATTATCATTGTTGTCCACAACATCATACAGTTTAAGCACTTTTGAAATCACTGGGTCAGTAGAGTAAGACATGATGTGGAAGGATGCACGGGATTTTACACGTCTATGATTTAAACCGAGAAATAGAATCTTTCGCGGGATTTTACTAAAATCAAGACGAAACCGTTAAGCAATGACCAGTAGAGGGTGTTAAGATGACCGATGGAATGATACAATGAAAGACAATTGTGTGATAGGACTTTAGATTGATCGTAGGAAAGGCTGAAATGTTGATTGGTTGAGATTTGGATTGGTTGATGCACGTTTTTACGGAGAATTTTTAGGTCTAAAAACTTAAAAGCTCAATAACTTCCTTTCGGAGGGGATTTGGGCCTCGAAAAATTCGTTTCATGACATCGTGGTGAAACCTCACAATATTCAGGCTGTTTCGGTCGTTTTGACAGGTATTTCGCTGAAAACGGAGTTACGGATCAAACGTTATGGCCGTTTGAAGTTTTGACGTAAAAAGTCAACTTTGGTCAAACCTCTTCTTCGTAAAATCAACCAAGTCGCTATAACCCTTGAACCAAGTCGCTAAGTCACTTGAACCAAGTCGCTAAGTCACTTGAACCAAGTCTCTAAGCACCAAGTCGCTAAGTGCTAAGTCGCTATAGTTACAAGTCGCTATATAACAACTCGCTACCAACCAAGTCGCTAGCAAAATTTTGACAGCAATTCGCTAAGCACCAAGTCGCTAAATTGACAAGTCGCTAAATAGCAACTCGCTAGGTACCAACTCGCTAACACCAAGTCGCTAACATAAACCAAGTCGCTACTCGTAGTGGGGAATCCACTAACAGTACGACAAGTCGCTACGCCTAAATCGCTACCAACTGAAACTGCAACTCGCTACCAAGAAACTTACTCCGAGACCCAAGTCGCTACCAAGAAATACTTCAAAAAACACACTTTTCAATCCAAAACAAATCCAACCACGATGATTCAAGCCTTCAAAATCAAAACCTAAAAACTTATGATGATTCTAAACACAAAAGTACTATCAAAATCCAAACTTTAACACTAGAAATCAACCAAATGATGCACAAACCACTAAACTTTTTCAAACTCAAAAACCACCTAAAAACCACTAAAAATCCAATGATGTGCAAGATATGATCTAACCTTGGCTCTTGATACCAATTGTTGGATATTAGTTTTCACATACACATCAAACCATAACACAAAGTAGCATATAGATGGAATTCTAGAGAGAGAAAGTTAGAGGTTTAGGGAACTTAGTGAGAGAAAGTGAAAGATATTATTATGAGCTTCAACTCTCTACCTTGGAAGGTAGAGAGTATTTATAGTCTTACATAAATCGCCACACATCGGGCTGTGGATCAGGCATACAGTGGGTAAAGACCCGTCCGTCCTCCACGGTGTTACTTAACTAAATACTACTTAACTTAAAATAACTACGACTACGAGCTTTCTAACGATTACATATACTTGAGGTGACCGACTCTTTAATACCTGGAATTTCTAATTCCTAACAACGTCAACAGAGGAAAAGAGACAACGTTGGGTGAAGGGATGCAAGAAAAACAATACATTCAACCTACAAGGACTGTTTCACAGATTATGAGAAACATGAGAAGCAAAGGTCAACTAAAACGTTTCCAAAATGATACAGACGCAGTGAGACAGCAGTTCAGCAATGAAAAAATGGTGGAAATCTCGAAAACTGGTAAAGATGCAACAAATAAAAATTTGGATTTCACACCACCAAGCTTCAATTTGTTTTCACAGAGCGACGACATGTTTGGACTGGACAAAGTATTGAAGCTACCAATTACTCAAGTAACAGATGCTGGGAAAGATGATGAAACCAATCAGCAAAATGATGTTGAAAAAGGTAAAAAAGAATTGGAAAAAGTTCAGAAGAACACGGAAGACCCTAGAACTGAAACTGTAAAAACCAAAAGCCTGAAGGTTACAACAAAAGTAGTTCAAGGGCAACCTTCACCAACCACAAGGAGTAAGACGAAACAGTTGGTAAGCACTGAAGATGGAAGTATCACACCAGCTGACGCAATTAGAGCAGTTCCTATAAGATACATGAAACCAGGAAACACAAATGACAATCAGGAAGAACCGGAAAAGGAAGCAAGACAAAAAAGGGAGAGGGTATTATCAGGTGTATTGCTATCTCCATACGTCAAGAGGAAGGTCAGCATCACAAACAATTTGCAGGCTGAAGAGAAACCTATCGTCGAGTTCATATTCAGCGGAACGTTGCCGGCTAAGTAAGTAAATGTGAATTTGACAAATATATATAGTATTATTTATTTTTAGTGCATCACATTTGAATTATTAGTGCATCCATTTTATTAAACTGACGTGTTTACATATGAACAGTGTTGTAAAAATCGGCCTTGGCGGCCGCCTAGGCGGCGCCTAGGCGGATATCGGTGGTCCACCGCCACGATTTTTCCCAAATCGGTCTAACTTGGCGTTTTGGTCAAAATCGGTCAGAAATCGGTCAAAATCGGAGCTTGGCGGTCAAAATCGGCCTTGGCGGCGGTTTGGTCAACGCCGGTCAACGCCGGTCAACGCCGGTCAACGGTGGTCAACTTCAGATCTGGGTTTTTTTTTTTCCAATTCACGGCAATTAACTCCGATTTTATTGATTTTGTTCTAATTTAAGCTAGTTTTTATAATTAATCTTGCTAATATTCATTTCTTTAATAAATTCCTTTGTAATTTAGGGTCACCGCCTAGGCGCCGCCTAGGCGCCGCCATGGCGGCTATGGCGCTTGGCGGGGGTCAACCGCCACGGTACCGCCGAGCGATTTTTACAACCTTGCATATGAACAGCGATATTGTTTTCAAAACAATGAGCATGGAGGTCCCAAGGGTGGTATTTGAGAGCATGCGTGAAAGTTTACCAGTGACAAGTGCAGCCATAGACGTATGGAGTATAATTCAAAACAATGACGAGAAGCTGAAAAACAGGGTATATTCACGATTTTTGTTTTGCAAAACAGGAATGATGGTAAGTGAATTCAATAATATTGATAAATATTTTCATATACAAAAAAACAATTAATAAAATTCTTAATCAAATTTATGACATATTGTATAATGCTTTTTATTTTACAGATGTCACGCAAACCTGAAGACTTTAAAAGAAAAATGGATGAGGTGCTCGAGTATTCTACAAAAAATAACCTTGACAAAGTTGAGCTGGTAAGATTTAAAACAAAAAACACATTACATTGTTTATTAAAAAATGTTGTTTAACGTAAATATGTATACGAATCAGGTATTCTTCCAAATAACCATGCCAACAGAAGAAATGAATCGATACTACCTTATTGTCTACAATTTGAAGACAATGGAAGTAGATATTATCGATAACAAGCATGATGACAGTCAAGACATACATAAAAGATACGGTGACATTCCAAAGGCACTGGTAAGAAACTTTTATTCGCACCCAAATGAATGTGAATGAATATGAATGTTTGATGTTAAGATAATAGAAGATAGTTTGATTTATGATTGATTGATACTGTTTTCGATCTCATTTCGTTGCCGGTATGATTTAACTGAGAATACATATAACATAACATGTATGATGATATTTTTGACATAGTCAATGCGAATACGATATATGTTGTAAATATGACGTGATTCGTAATTTATATATAAACTTAGTTATTCAGACTTTAAATATCATAAGGGAATTAGTTTGTTTATTGATGTATCATACGTAACAAAGTTATCGGTTAGTATGAAGTTAGTGATAAGTTTATTAGTGTGGATATTGTATTAATAGTGCATCTGGGTTCAGATTTTATATTACTTATTATTATGGTTTGAGTTGGTGGTGAAAATGTAACTAATAATAGTTGTATGGATAATATATATGCACTGAACGATGTAATGCATGAAATATTTTAGTTTTATTATGCAGATTACGTTGACAATATTATATATATATATATAAGGTGCATCTAAATGTATTTAAATTAGTGCATCAAAGATTATAAATAAGGTGCATCTAAATGTATTTAACATGTACTGATTAACACATTCATCTACAGACAAAAACATTTGCATTATATCTGCACTCAGTGGAACACCCATCTGCAGCTAAAATATCAACATCAAAACATAAAATCATGAAGCTGGAATGGGAGACAGGATTGAACCGCGTTGATTCTGGGATTTTTGTAATGAGACACATGGAGACATTCTTTGGTAGGAAAAAAGATTTCAATTCTGGTCTGAAAAAAGAGAGTGTCCAGCAACTAAACCAACTAATCGGGCTTCGAAAGAAGTACGTGGTGAAGATGTTGATGACAACTATCAACGAAAAAAGAGAAATGCTAGAACAAGAGTCGAAAAGGTACAGCAATTTCAACGAAGCTCAAAAGTCGAATTTACATAAGACTCAATTTCAACGTCTCCAACCAAGGGTTCGAAAGTATTATGATGAGCACGAAGAGAAGCTCAAGAAAAAATGGAGCTTTCTGAACAAATTTACACCAGCAAACAATATGATGTGATAAATTTCAATTATGAACTAGATCTACGTACTTTCCCGTATTATTATCGTCTCGTATTAATATAGGACATAAAACAATGTTATGTTATAATCAAAACTTATGTATTTGAATCTATGAATGGCATGTTCAATATATGGGTTATAATGAATGATGTTGAAATGTCTTTAAACATAGATGTGTTATAAATGATGTATCAATATGATATAAAAAAGGCAAATCAAATTGATAATTAATGATACACATGTGGATGATGATGAAATTACATTAAATAATGTTTTCATAACTTTCACATATGATTATATGAATGAAAAGTTACATTACCTTATAAGATGAAACGTGTTTCAATATACATGGCTTAGAATGGTGCATCAATATGATAAAAAAAAGGTGAATCCAAATGATAATTAATGATACATATGTTAATGATGTAAAAAAATTGCATTGAATGATGTATAAAAATAACTGAATATAGTAAAATAAGTAAAATAAGTTTTCATATAGTAAAAATTACATTAAATGATGTAAATGGGTTTAAACATAAATGGGTTAGAATGGTGCATCAATATGATAAAAAAAAAGATGCATCCAAATTAATATTACTCATACATATGTGAATGATGTAAAAAAGTACATTAACTGATGTAAAAAAATAACTGAATATATTAAAAGTTAATATTGAAAATTATGGAATCAATATATTAAAAAAGTTTAAAATACAATGTATCAAATATAATTAGTTAATATGAAAACTTAATAACTAACCATACAATATAGTAAAATCAGTGCATCAATAGTTTAAAAAATACTGCATCAAGCAACAAATTTTACAAATACGCAATTAAATTCCATGAAATTCCATAAAATTCCAGTATCAAATACGTATGACAATTCCGTAAAAAATCAACAATCCATATACATGCATCAGACAAGCATGACATTATTCTGCATATTATGCTTATTTAGAAAAATCCTAAAAAAAAAACAAAAAAAGACAAATTGCAATTGAAGGTGTATATAGGTGCATATCATAATCAGCAAAACGTTAGTCACTCCTCGTAATTAACATCCATGTCACGAGTAGAACGGCGTGCTCTTTTGTTACCAGCCCTGATCGAGTCTTTATAAGGGCATGTCCTGGAATTATGTCCTTCAGCCTTCCCACAAGTGAAACAAACCCGTCTCTTCTTTCCTGCTTCAGATTCTTTGCGAATTATCTCATCAATGTTCTTCCATCGAGTATGAACCCCAGTCCCTTTGTTTTTTGATTGTTTCGGAACCTTTATAACAACACCTTCAGGTTCACTAACACCTAGCATAGAACAAAATGTATCTGATTTACTCTTCTTTAACCCAACTAGAACATCAGATTCGGCCCTAGATAGAAGTTCAGATAACTCCAAACGATAGACATCAAGCTTTTCTCTACAAGGCATCAACCTGTCAACCGTATCTTCAACAATACGACGAATTGATCGAATAACAGCATCTGAGCTCGAATCAGCAGCATTAACAAACGCATCCAAACAAACATCATCAGGAGTCTTACACCACCTATCAAGCACATACTCTCTCGGGAAATCCTCAACACCATTTAACCTCAAAACATAAAAGATATGGCGGCAAAGTAACCCAAACAAATCAAACCTCTTGCATGAACAGGTAATAGACATATCAGATGAACAAAACAACACCTGTATAATTAAAAAAATAAAAATATTATTGCCTTAATTAATGCATCTAAGATATATATAATACAACCATTTAAATTTGACAAGTCATAAATATTCAATAATAATCAATTTACTGCACATAAACAGAATATAAATACAGCAATTAGTGCATCTAAAACAAAACAAAAAAGGGCATCTAAGAAATAAACTAATACAATTGCATCTAAGAAATACGCTATAAGCTACTACAATGCTACCAGAAGCTTCCATTACCTAAAACTAAACTTAACCAGCTAAAGTTATCATACTGCAACTGAATTAGACCCTAAAAGCACAAGTTAAAATCATATAATCACAACATCAGGTTTCCTAAAGCTTAGGCCAAACAGCCCTGAAGAGAATGATTTGAACTTAAATTCAATTAATTTAGTAAATTCTCAAAAATAAAATAAAATAATATAGTGAAAGACAACCAACCAAATATCATATTTACATATTTTCAGCTAAAAACTACATCATCATGCAGATTTTAAAAATAAAAAACAACATTAGATTGAGATAGATGGTAACTGATGTGCAGAGGGTGAAAAAAAGAAAAGCATGCCTAATAAGCTAATCCTACAAGCTTCTAAAGGATTCTAAAAGGCATCACATATCAAATATAAACAATAAAGTATGAAGAATAACAAAGATCAAACAATATCAACAAGAGGATAAGCAGTTTTAAGATAAAATAAGAATGGTGAAGTCCTAAAAGGATACTAAATCAAACTATATAAACTAATCTAAGGATAAACTGAATATAAATACAGTAATTAGAGCATCTAAACACAACAAAAAAAGGGCATCTAAAATTAAAAAATATACATACAATTATTTACAAACCTCAAAAACTTCAAACGCTGCCTTGTCATTCCACTTTTTAACACCCGTGTCCCGAATGAAAAATTTCTCAAAAAGACCAATAGCTTGAGTGCTAACAGACAAACAATTCATAACAGAAGCAGAAATTTCTTCTTGTATATCAAAGAACACGTTCAAAGTATAAATCTCAGCAGCATCCTTTTCTAATTTCAACCCAGTACGCATATCCGGTTTTTTATACCTAGATTCATGATCATTTTTTCGCTGAGAATACCTCTGAGAATCCATAGCAGAATCAAAATGACTAATAAACTCAACAAGGGTTAAGTTTGCATTAGTCCATCTCCCAAAAAAATGATTCTCTGATTCAGACCTAGATGTTGTACGCATCAAACCAGATAAGTCTTCATCGCGCAAAAAAGCAGGAATCCATCTAGATCTCATATCGTAAATATCAGAAAGCCACTTATTTTCAGACAAGCCAAACTCATCAATGATCGACTTCCATTCTTCCTCAAAAATACTTGGCGAAATCTGATCATTCCAAACGACAGCACATAATCGTTTTTTTCTAAAATCAGTGTTATTGCAAACTGAAGAACCAACCTGAAAAAAAAATGCATCAGAATGATAAAAATTAGTGCATCAAATACTAAATGTTACATTATTAGAAAACTTAAAAAATTCGAATATACCTTAACCGATAATTTCTGCATGATATGCCACATGCAAAGACGATGGCGCGCGTTAGGAAAAACATCAGCAATGGCTTGTTTCATCGACGGGTCCTGGTCAGTCACAACAACCTGCGGATCAGTCAAAAACGCCTTTTTAAAAGCCCGCAAAAGCCACTTATAGGACGCTATTGTTTCATCAGCAAGCAACCCAGCACCAAAAGTAACAGATCGGTTATGATTATCAATCCCAGTAAAAGGCACAAACACCATTCTGTACCTGCAATTGATTTTTAGTGCATCAGTTTATTATAAAAAGGTGCACCAATATATACGAAAAGTTGAACAGTAAATAAATCAACAAAAAATTAAAACTAAAGCATGAAAACATACTTGTTCGACCTAAAGGTTGCATCAAAGGATATCACGTCTCCAAAACGACGATAATTCATCTTAGCACAACTATCAGCCCAAAACAAAGCAGATAAGGAATCTCCTTCACATTTATAGTAATCGACAAAAAACCCCTCGCAATGCTTCTCAAGGTTCTCTAACTTCTCCACCACCATCTGTGCATCACGGTCTCCAATAAAGGTACTCACATCCCGTTTAAAATTCTTGCAGTCCACCACAGTTGCACCAATGTTCTCGAACCCTCCGTAAATCTCTTTCATAAGCTTAAACGCTCTAACAGGTCCAACATTGGAATTCGATACTTGCATCAGAAAATGTTGCTTAGAACACCCCATGTCCCTTGAACTCATTAAGAACTGCATGTCTTCTTTTGAAACTAGCCGGTGGTTATGTTCTTCAACAAACACGTACACCTCATACATAACCCCATCGACTTTCCTAACCCTCAACTGAGCTAAACAACCAGTCTTACACGAGGTATTCTTCCTAAACTTTTTCTTAGCAAACGAATCACCAACCAGTGACAAGTCAATTCCCTTGCCCTTATTGTCAATCGCCCCATTAGCACCTTTACCATTCACCCTACCACGCACAGCAACATCAGAATCAGACCTATGTCTATCATACATAGAATCTCTTTTCTTCCCACCTCTATTACAGCTAAAGTACTTAATACTAGTACAATCGCTACCATCGGGATTGCTCTCAGTACCAAGCTTAATATCAAACCCTCCCATTTTTGAATAATGTCTGTAAAAGTTGTACGCTTGCACCAAGGACACAAACACAGTTCCTTTTGTCGGTTTAAGAGACACATCCACATCAGGAACCCAAACCCTTGACCCATCAATAACCGACGAAACACCAACAGATCGATCACCAACATTTGAGACATTAACAACAGATGAAGAACTAGATGCACCAACAATCCTCGAACTAGAATCATCACTCACTGAGCCAGAGCTAGATACACGTACTGTAACGCCCCGACCCGCCAAGGGTAAAGGAATCACAAGTAATGGTGTCATATCAAAGCAAAACATAAATAACCAAAAGAAGTCTTAACATAAATGCGGAAATAATCCAAGTCAAAATGACTTCAATACATAGGTCCCAGCGAAAACATAATAAACTTCAACATAATATCCGAAATAAATAAGTCTTAAATGGCATCATAAGAAATCAAAGCTAAAATCTCTAAGGTAAGTCCACTCAAGCACTCATCCCAAAGCAACCCAGCTTCCAATGCTTAGATACCTGCCGCGGAAGAAAAGAAAAGTGCGGCTGAGCTTCAAAAGCCCAGTGAACAGATATGAAAGCAAAAGCGAATACTAAACGATAACGAATATGAAATAAAGTGAATGAGCGATAGCAATTCATAATCATTTTCAAAGCATAAATCATAATTTTCAAGATAAAGTTTATAGTCAACTACCACGAGCCCAGAAACATATATCAGATCATATTCATATTCACATAAGGCAACATTTCTCGTAAGGCAACATTTGTAGGGGAGACCTACCAGAGTTATGAAGGACGTGCATGCACACAGCATCAATCATCAGATAACATATAACAGATAACATATAACAGATCTAGGATGCATCCATACGCCCCTTCCTACATATTCACAAATATGCTTCACCATCCAGAGACGTGGCAGAACATCACTCTACTGCCCTAGAGTCATATCAGAGGTGCATCACTGATACGGACATGGAACCCCCATGACTAGTTAAATATTTGGCTCGGGTGTCAAACTATCTTAGGTCAAATCAGAATGTCATAACTGACACAGATCATATTTTATCAGAAAATCATTCATATTTCCAAAATCACAGTTTTCATATCAGATTGTTCAAAATCAGATGCTTCATAATTCAGAAATCAGAGTTCAGATAAGCAATAGCTCAAACAAATCAGATTTTGGGGTTCATAGCAAAGGCTTAGGAAAACCTAATACGAAAGAAAACGTTAAAAGGAAACCTTTACTGAAAAGGTCAGAATATCTGTACCTTATTCCAAAGCAAATGATCGAAAAGCAGAAAGACGGAAGGCAAAGGATTACTCCCTCTTCTCAGAACCTATAGACATTAACGGTCGTCCATGTTATTTATGATTCCATAATCGTCGAAATGATCTTTTAATATTTGGTGTTCATACTTAATGTATATTAATGATCTTCATACTTTAGGGTTTTATTAAATGAGACTTAAGTATTTTATAATTAATGTTGTAGATTAGGGTTCGTTATGTCGTTTATTAAAGTCTAGGGTTAAATGTGAAAATAGTTTATAAGTCATAACTCACACATGAAATAACGAATTACTATATTTAGCTCAAACCCTAATCGACTCTCATTTATGTTCTAGGGTTTTCTTAATCTTTAATATCTCATTAATATGCATTCTTTACATGTTACGTCTTAATGATACTTAACCTAACACGTAAATGATAACAATCTTTCCTTTTATGTTTTACCATGTACGTTTATGATTTTATGTGACATACAAGTTACTTATTACTCGGATAATTTACACGTGTACATAACTACTAGTTCACTTGAATTAATATAACGCACACAAAAGAGACACGGTTCACAAACATTTAGGGTTTGATATACTTTATTCGCTTTACATATTAAACTAGGGTTTATGTTTACGTGACCCTTACTTGTTTATTACACGTTCAAAACTCATGTATATATGTTCGGTTCAAACTAGGGTTTCGGCTAGTAGGTTATACGCAAGTCCTAGCTCATCTAAACATGTTACATATTCAAGTTATGATGTTTTACCCCTTAGCCGAATTCATATATGCTTCGGTCCAATCTCATGCATGGTTCGGCCTAGTTTAACTCGACATATACACGACCCGATTCAATATTACATATCACGTTACATGTTCCTTATTAGTTACAAGGTTTAATTCGTTAAGGGTTGTTCTTGTTTTTGGTTTACACGGCTCGGCACAAAAGAAAACAAAGGAAAACCCGACTAAACAGAATATAACACAACATATACATGTAAGGTACGTTAAAGGAAGTCGAATAAACGTTATACCTTAACTCGTTTGAAGCAAAATCTCGACACCAAGGGGTGTGAGTCTCGGCTGAATGGGAACAAAGAGAAAGAAGAGGCAACCACTAAAACTAGGGTTTCAATTCAATGATTATGTGATGTATTTATAGTTTACATTTTAGTTAGGGCTTAGGAGGGGGTTGGGTTCGGTTTGGGTCCAACCGAGCTCAAAGGCTCGCCCAAAATGGGCTTCGGCCCTTGATCCAGCGGACACAAACAAACGCCCCTCGTGGGCTCTTCTTGGTTCTCGGCTTGGCGCAACACAAACAAAACAAACGAGCCCGTTTAATAATCGAATGGCCCAACATTATTGGCGAATAGTTCAAGTCCTTCGTCGTACCAAAGTCATTTACGTAATTACGTTCGTCAAGTTTTTATTTATTAGGTTTTTAATTTCGTAAATCTATTATAAACGTATTTTACGTATTTTATAATTCTTGGTTCCAAGGGTATTTTCGTACTTATATATGTTTTAGATTTTTCGGGTTTTACACGTACACCATCAGAACCTAAACTAGAACTACCCCCACACACATAACTACAACTGCTGCTTTCGCCAACATTGTTTGAAGAATAAATCGTACCTAAACCTGAAGATATGAAAACACAACAATTATAACATGTTTGCGTAACTACTACTTATAACCAAATATAAAAAGTGCGTCTGTATGTATTCAGTGAATCTGTACACAAAAAAGGTGCATCAACAAACTTACTACACTAAAATTCATATCAATCACATCAACTTATCACTTCACTTGAAGTTATACATTGTGCATATAAACTTAATCAGCTTATACGTATACAACTATATAATCCGTATCACTTCAAGTTATACATTAAATGCATATAAACATACTTAATCTACTAATTAATATCAATCACATACAAGTGCATCTGGATACAAAAATAAAGGTGCATCAACAAACTAGTCAGTAGCATAAAACTTATCAATCAACATATAAGTGCATCTGAATACAAAAATAAAAGCGAATATCAACAAACTTACTCCACAATTCAAATACAAATGAAACTGAATACAAAAACCTAATCAACTAATTCATATAAATCACATACAAATGCATATGAATACAAAAATAAAGGTATATCCACAAACTTAATACACTAATTCGTATACAAGTGCATATGATACAAAAAATAAAAGTGAATCAACAACACTTATCATCAAATACTGCAATATCAACAACGTTAATATAAACATAAACAAATCTGAATCATCTATATCACAATAGCAGCAACACTTATATCAACTATTGCAGCAACAGTAACATTAATATGAACATGATTTATAAATTAGTGCATCTGTATTATACATCAAATTTATTTATATTAAATATATATATATAAAAAAATAAATAATAATAATAATAATAAATAACAAATCATAATACAAAACAAACTGCAATTCATAAAAATTAGTGCATCTGTACAAAAAAAAAAAAAAAAAAAAAAAATCTGATTAAGCTAACAATACAACTGCTAAAACATAATCATTAACGTATATGACAAAAGTAACAAAAATAAAATAAAAAATATACTAAAAAAACAAACAAATCATCAGATAACACACGCATTAGGTCAAATATCAATAAAATCAACATATAACATAATAACTTATGAATATTAACATCAAAAATAAAGGGGAAAACGTGTTACATCACATAATCACATAATTAAAGCAAAAAAAATAACGATTATAGTTATGATTAACATACAGTTGATGTCGGAATGAGTCATTGTGATTGACGGAATAAGTGCATCAACGAGCTCTATTGATTTGTGACAGAAACAAATGCGTAAAGCGAGTTTTCGTTTTATAGAGGGAAAAGGAGAGAATTTTGGAAAGGATAATATCCAAAAATGATTTTGATTTAAACATTATATACGGAATTGTAAAAAGTTGCGGAATTAACCTTCAAGAATACAAAATGTTACATTTAGGCCCCTGTAGTTTGGTGAAAAAAAATGAGGGGAAGGGGGGATGATCTAACGGTTGAGATCACTTCCCCCACTTTTCTCTTGAGATCAAGTTTTTAAATGATCCCATCTCTCTCTCTCTCTCTCTCTATATATATATATATATATATATATATATATATATATATATATATATATATATATATATATATATATATATATATATATAGTGTAGAGTTATTTTCAGAACCAGAAAAAGGTCGAGAACTGCGAGAACTAACTATAGCCATTGATCAAATCAATCAATGGTCCAAATTCAAGATGGCAATACCGTAATTAAAGTTAAATTCATGTCATATTTTACAAGAGGTTGGGGGGCAGTTACGGTATTTTTTTTCTAAACAATAATTTGGCCTCTAATTGGCTTTGACCTAATTTATTTCTCACTCTAAAACAAAAATCACCACCCCACTTTTCTATTATTTCCACTTTGTGCTTCGAAGATCCTATTACGGCTGCGGTTATGGACGTATTATTCGGGTTTCTCCTTTTCTTCTTTTTTTTGTTACTACTTGTCATGCACTTAAATATATTTAATTTGACATCACACATACTTATGATAATTAAAGATACTTGTTGTCTTGTTTTGCTTGTAGGATCTTTAAAGAATGATCAAGAGGCTCGAGGAGATAAAGTCAAGAGGTTTCTAAAAGACGCGGTTCATGAATATCGCAACAGAAATGTTGTCGTAGATCCTTGTGACACAAATTCTCATGTATGTTCCTTTTATTTATGTACGTGTAAACTATAATCTATTGACAAAATATTGATGTGATTTCATTTACCTTTAATTTGTATATATATAAAAAAAATGTTTACAAAGTTACAGTTAATGTTGTGTAAATATTGATGTGATTTCATTTTCGAACGTAGGGTTTGATTTAGATTTACGGATGTAATGAACAAGGTGAACACATATTCAAACAAGGTGAAATGCATATATGTTTTATGACGACTGATATAAAATCACTGAGAAGAGTGTGCATAAGTGTTAACGCTAATCATGTTATGCGATTTGTTGTTTAAAATTATGTTAACGTTGATCATTATGAATTTTTTTTAATTGGATTTTTTAGTTGTATTTTCGTAGTTTACTTTTTCAAGATTGGTGTTTTGGTTCCAAATTGATTTTTTCCTTATATAAGTAAAAAATATCAAAATACTAAGTAATTACTAGATCTACTTCAAATATACATGAACCATATATAATTCCTCCTGATATATCAATATTTACACAACATAAACTAATGAATAAGGAGGGATATTTTGTTCAATCTAGTTACTTTGACTGGCATGTGTTTTTCGGGTTTGATTGTTTGAACGTAAGATAAACCCAAGTGTACTATGTATGCTAATATTTTATACATATGTTGTATCGTTAACTATGATAGTACCATGTTTTGCACGTTTGTTTGCTTTTTACTACTTTAAGTATTCTAGTATGATGAACTTTTGTCCATTTTGACGTAAATTTTGTCAATCAGTTATATATAGCATTGGTTATGATATAAGAAATGATTGTGCATATGTGTTTTATCTATTTTGACATATATTTTATCAATTTGTTTGCATCATTTGATGTAAGAAAGTATTGTGCATATGTGTTTTGTTTGTGTTATGATTAAATAATCGTTTATTAATTGTTTGTTTCCATAGGTACGAGTATGATGAGCAATATGAAGAGTGTACATGTGTTTTGAACATACTATCTAGCGACAAGATAGTTATGATAAAGATTTAAAGAGTAAAGACACAAATGCACGCCGTAGATACAAGTGCACATATACATACAAAGAAATCTAGAGTGTCGAACGAGGGAAAATACATGTGCATATACGACAACATATTTTTTTACTTTTAGAAATTTGTATTTGAATTATATATCACATGATTTTAAATTTTGTATACAATGTTTTTATTTTAAATTGTATACAATACATGTAAAATACTTTTGTTTGCTATTTCATACACTAAAAACACACGTAACTTTACATTATCTAAAAAAACACATATGCACTTTACCAAACACATGTAAATTGAACACTACAAATACACGTAAATTTACATTATCCAGAAAAACACATATACACCTTACTAAACATGTATGTTGAAAAAAAGATTATTATAAAAATTAAATTAAAAAAAAATAAATTCCTAAAAGTTAGGGAAAAAAATGTTTTTTATTAAAAAAAAGAAGAAAAAAAGAAAAGTACTTTTACAATTATACCCTTTCAAATTAAACAAAAAAAATTAATGTTCAAAAAAATCTGATTGGTTGATGCTGGTTCTTGCAGTTCTTGACCTTTTTATGGTTCTGAAAAAAACGCTACATATATATATATATATATATATATATATATATATATATATATATATATATATATATATATATATATATATAGATTTCATGATATGAAGATTTTTTATATATAAGTTACCAAATTTTTATTTCACTTTTCCATAAGTCAATATTTCACGTTTCTAACTTACCACATATAAATTTTTCACTTTTTCATATATTGACTTTTTCACATTCCAATGTTGACCATTTTATATTATATGTAATATAGATATAGATATAGATAATTTCACATTAGCCTATAGCTTTAATGTTATAGTTATTACGATAACAATTAGTTTGGTGAATACTTAGGAAATTGATTTAATATATTTATGATTTTCACAGGGAAACTACCGTAAGACTTATTAAAGGTTTAATCTTTACTACCTTATAATGCATTTAGGACATTCTCTAAATAGAAAGGCTTAAAATTCAGACTTTGTAACTTACTTATTATGGAAATATAATGTTTCTTGCTAAATGAATACATACACATGCTAGCTTAAAATTTAAGCCAATACTTGTAACATTAGTAGTCATTGAATATAAAATTTAAAGTCCCTCAATATTTTTAAAGCCCACTTTTATGACTTTAAAAGTCATGTATTGTAACAGCCTCATTCTTGTAGCCCACTTTAACAGCCCATTAAATGTACTGATTAGTACAAAACGGATATAAAAACCTGTGGAAAACTAGAAGGGGGGGTTGAATAGTTTTACCAATTTAAAACTTCCTTTTGAATATTTAGATCGACTTATGTCAATCTATTTGATTGTTTATGTTGGACGTTGATAGATAGATATATAAGCGTGTAATGAAATATAAAGAGTAAGAAGCACATCACCACGACACAAGTTATTTATAGTGGTTCGGCTACAAGGACACCTTCCTTGCCCTACTCCACTCTTCGAGTCACCTACTCGAGAGTTCGTAAGCACTACACCAACTCCTTATGGCGGAGAAGCCTTCACAACGTCGCTTAACCTTTTTCTGGTACAAAGCTAAATACCGAGTTCTTTCACACCAAGGCTAACCACACCTAACACAATGTCGCCTACCCTTTATACGGTGCTAAGCTAACCACCGAGTTCTTTCAAACCTTAGGAGAACTAATCCTATCACAACGTCGCCTACCCTTTATTAGGTACTAGGCTAAGCACCTAGTTCCATTACTATGGAGGAACTACTACCCTTCACAACACAACACCTAATATCAAGGAGATCAATTCCTTGTTACACCTTCATCAAGGATATCACCATCCTTGGAAACAAACAAACAAATACTTATATGTATAACGATGCACCTCATCGTTTATACGACCTAGGCATTCTTCCCAAATGCTACTTGATTTGATTCTTCGGCATCCTTCACTAATGCCTTCGTCTTGACACTTTTAGCATTCTTCACTAATGCTTTGACACGGATGATGAGCACCTTTCACTAATGCTTTCATCTTGATACTTTTGGCATTCTTCACTAATGCCTTCAACCCAACATTTATGGAGAAAGGAAGAGCTATCAACAAGAGAACCTTAGTTGTCTTGATGATGACGAAGCATGACAACTCATGGACTTGAGCTTGCACGTCTTCAAGAAGTGGTGATCTCTCCTTTAAGAGGAACCTAGAAGATCACACAAAAACAAAAGACAAACTACATAGATCACTTAGATATGAGGTTAGAGGGTTAGAATACTTTGGGAAGTATGTGTGTACAAGTGATGAATAGAAAGGAAGAAATGGCTCTCTATTTATAGAGAAAATTCTCTACTGTTCACCAGATCCCACGGATCCCTTCCACTTGGGATCTGGCTAGCACAAAGCCAGGGATCCGTGGAACGCTCCTCTTTGCCCATGGGTATTTTTGGTTATCGGTAATGGGTCATGGGTTATGGGTTGATCTATGGTTTTCTTTCTAGATACAATGAACATGGTCAAGTGGTATATATAAAACCATGGGTTATGGGTCAATACCATTTGCTAGTTTTTACCCATTTTAGTATTTACATGTTTTTACCTATTTTAGTATATACATGTTTTTACCCATTTTAGTATACTTAGTTTAAGTATGTGCTAACCCAATATGTAAACATTAGTTGTTGTATATATATATCTAAATCATAAAATCACTTAAGCTTGTTTTAGTGTTTTATGTGAAAACGTAAGTGTGTTAGAAAACTATTAACTCAAACTATTTACGTACTTTATTTGTTTCGTTAAAATGATTTTACGTTTGTTATCGACAAAATATTAGAAGATCGTAAAATATAAATAAACGTTTTTACGGCTTATTTGTATTAACAATCTCCCCCTTTTTGTTGATGACAAAACATAAAATTATTTTAAGGAAAAGCTAAAATTCGTAAAAGTTTTAATTTGTAGTTTTTACTTTCTTCTCCCCCTGTTTGTCGAAACAAAAAGTGTTAAAAGAAACTAACACAATTTATATAAAAAAAATGTAAAGAGAGCAAGTGACGGGAATGGTACTCGTCTTGACTCCCCCTTGACGAGTCCATCCCTTTGAAAAGGGCATCAAGGACATAACCTAAAATAAACTAATTGTGTTTGCAAATGGTTCGTCTAAGTGACGAAAGCGTGCTCCCCCTTGAATATTGCAATGTTGCAATGGGGCGTCATGAAGTATAATCCAAAATTGGATTAAGTTGCAAATGATTTTGCAATGTTGTTTGACACAAAGCTCCCCCTAGCTTTATGGTGTCAATATCTTCATGTGTATTTTGAATAGCTACAAAACAAAGGTTAGAAAACAAGAGTATAGTGCATAATTTCCTGCAAGAAAAACTCAAGTTAGTACAATTTTGTGCTTCTGTACCACGGATCCCACGGTTCCCTTCAAGGAGGGATCCGTCTAGGTATCTGGGAGGGATCCGGCTATCTGATGACAGTTTCTTCAGCAGTGAAGAAATGTCAAGCAATGCTGTTTGAGGATATGAGATATATGTACAATATAACAAGCACAACACACAAAATAATCATAGCATATGAGTATTCATTCAATAAAACAAGAGATACACAACCAAATCTCTAAAAACTAATAGAATGAACTAGCCATACAAGTACTACTAATGCTAATGAGTTACCCAAGTTCAAGGTTCAACTAAAAGCTTAATGACAATAAATGATGAGAAGAGTTTTCCTAAACATTCTGAGTTTGAGCTTGTAGTTCATGTATCAATCTATCTAGTTCATGTTTCAATCTTTCAACATGTTTACAATGATAGCAATCCTTGTCATGGTTTTGAGTTTCTTTAAGTGGAAGTTCAAGTGAAGTGGGTTGAGGATCTTCAAATGACTGTGAAGTGGCTCTAGGCACTAATGATGTTGGTTGAGTTGTGGAGGGTATGTTTGGTATAGTAGAATTAGGTGATGAAATCCTAGTGAGAACACTCTTATTGGGAATTAGTTTGATTGGTTTCCTTGGTGTGGGAGAAATCCTAGCATTGGTGGGCTTAACCGAAGATGATTCGGTTGAGGAAACTTCATGTATGATTCTAGCAAGTTTCTTGGGTGGTCTTTGAGTGGATGAGTTAGCACTAGGAGCCTTAGTCATGGTGATGATGGTGCTAGTAAGAACTTCTTTTGTTGCTGATTTTTGAGATGTGATTGAGAGTGGTGACTTAATCCTAAGGTTGTTTGATTTATAAAGGATAATTTGAGTTAGGAAATTAAATTCTTAGCCACTTAGAGGACTAAGCATGCTCTTGGGGTTTTGATCAGCTCTAAGAGGATAATTAATGAATGCTAAAAGTGGTTAGAGAACCAAAAGGTGACTTGAATTCGAATATGGAAGTTGATTTATGCTTTCTGCATCTACGGATCCCGCGGATCCCTCTCAGCAGGGATCCGCCTGGTTCAAGACCAGGGATCCAGCTATCAGACAGGGTTTAGGTGAAATCATTATGCTTTTGTAAGGTTTATTCTTAATGGATTTTGACTTAATTTTGAAGTCTCTAGCTGTTAGATATCTTAAATCTTTAACCATATCAAGTAATGGTGTTTAGTGTTTGATGACTAAAGTGTTCTTAGCAATGTGGCTTATGAAGGAAAGAACTTGGCAATTGCATTAAAGACTTAGTCTACTAATGTTCTTGGAAATGTGATGATTAACATGCACAAGGTTGAGATTCAGAGTTTCACTGATCTAGGAACTCATTTAAGATGAGATGGAGTGTTTGAGTTAGGAAGATGAGTTGAAATGATTGTTTTAGCAATGTTTGACACAAATTGTTACCCGGATCCCACGGTTCCCTCCTTGAAGGGATCCGGCTAGGCTAATCCTAGGGATCCGGCTCTCAGCAGTTATGACAGGTTTGAAATGAGGTTTCTAGGAGCTAAAGCCTATCTCATTTTGAATGTTTCAGTTCTCCTAAGTGTTTAAGATGAAAGGGTACTGTTAGGTCACTAGTTTTACAAACACAAGTAATATAGAAAGAGATAAAGGCGATTGAACAAGATCCAAACACACACACACGATAATAAGGGACGGTTATGCGTAAGATGTATGAGAAAGAAATAACTTGAACAACCAACCCTCAAGTGAGGGTTTACATAAGGTATTTATAGGAGGAAAGCTAGGGCAACACTCCTAGTTTCCATCCTTTCTTTAATGGGCTTGGGCCTAAGCTCATGGGCCTTCTACATAAGCTTAAGGCTAATAACAAACATAAAGGCCATAATAAGCTACTTATTACATAATAATGACTAACACTTGAATTATAGTTTAGGAGTGATTCCAACAATCTCCCCCTCAAGTGTTGGTGATGAACGGTGAAGGCGTTGATGTAATAGTAGCTCTGACGTCTTCTGACTTTCTTCTTTCTTGTGAGAAGAATTGCCTTGATTTGAACAATCTCCCCAGTGTAGAGAAATTGTCTTCTTTGAACGGTTATGCTTTGACATCATCTTTAACTTTGTTCTTTGATCATTGTTCTTTGTGATGAAAGTGATAGTATGTTGTTGTCTGCATCAAGTCTGCCTCAGGTCTGCTTCGCTGCTATAGTGTCTCCACGTCATTCTTCAACATGCTCACACGCTCTTTGACGTTGGAATTCAGTACTGATAAAGTTCTTTAAGTCTTTTAACTTTGTAGATTCTTTAATTTGATGAAGAATCATTCTGACTGTTGTGTTGCTTTATGATAGAACTTCCATTAGTGATGATGTTGGCGTGAGCATGAGAAGAATCAGCACGATCATCCCACTCCGGAGCTTCCATAAGAAGAAAACATTTCAAACGGTTAGTAATAAGTGGATTCCGGTACTTACAAGTTTGAATCTCGAGAGTGTTAACAGCATAGTGTGAAAACACAACTCTAATTCTTACAAAGGCCGTTCCTGAACTGGAGTCCCACAAGTGAGATAACGCGATGTACCGAAGTACATCTACAGTTCAGATGAGTCGCTGAGGTACACCGAAGCATCACCTCACGACTGTAGACCGTTAGAGACACACTAAGCGTAATCCACGGGGAGTTACCGAAGTGACCTGCTGTCAGGGTTGTTTGATGTTGACCATGGCAGGAGTTTCCATTCAATCACTGAGGATCACAGTTGTGAACCTCTCATAAATGTTCTCGACAGATTGCTAAGATCTGTGAAGGACTCGATATGAACCACTGATAATCTTATTTGTTGATCAACAAGTGATGAGATGTCAAGTGTACCTAAGAGATCTTTTGATGAATCTCGTGGCTCTAGACTCAATAGTTTGTTTTGGTTTTCCTGAGCGGAGACTAGGGAGAGGGTCTCCTTCTTCAATACCAGCGATCTCTAAGAGAAAGCCAATAGTTTACGTAGGGTTCCCTGTGAGAATGAAACAAGCTTCTGTAGAGAGAAACTTGACTGGCTAAGAAGGTTTAGTGCATGCGTCACTGGGTCTATGACGACTATTAATCTTCAATACCGGTGTCACTAAGTGACAACCAGTAGCATATGAATTGAACCCGGTGTCTGCCCTAAGTTGAATAATTTGGAGGGCTATTTCTTTTCACCCTTATCTTTGCATTTCTTTTTAATTCTTCAACTCCTTCTTTCTCCGATTCTCATTGTCTCCTTTTTATAATCATACCTAAGGACTTCTAAGTACTAACTATTTGTGATGTCCTTGGGTAGATCCCTCCGGCTCTGGCGGATCATAGGACGGTTATACCTAACCTTAGTCACCTTATCACTCCATGACTAACCTATGTTGCCATAAAATGAATTTTCAAGAAAATCTCTCAAAGGGTTTGTAAATGAAAAACATGTTTGAACCACTGTGAGAGATAAGATTTTGCATAAATACTCCCCCTCCACATGTGCTTAAGAGTTTTAACGGTTATATGCACAGTGAGGAAAGAGCGTGCACTTTTTGAATTGATCCACTCAAGATAGACAATCCCCCGCGAGACACGGTTACATTGCATAGTTAAAGAGTTGCATTGTCAGCTTTTAGGTGACAACTAGCTCTAATAACTACCTTGAAGGTGTAAACAAACCTCAAAAGGTTGTCAAACCCGTCAGAGTTCATGTCTACCAAGAGTTTCTCGAATGGTACATTCTACTCGGACAAGTCCTTTGCGAGACACGTTTACATTACTAGCAAACTAGCTTGAAGTTATTACCCGTCCAGGACAAGTCTTTTCGAGTTACTAACAGTTTAGTATCGTCAATTCGTTGGTTAAGTCTATTATACAAAGATTCATTTGCATTTACACAACATATTTCTTATCACATAATTTTCTCCCCCTCAAAAATGGCATATCAAATGTTATTTTTGAAAAGTTGACAATAAATATGACCATTTCGAGTGTTGCGGGAAGATGACCACTATGAACAATTTGTGAACAAAGTTTTAATTCAAATAATCCCCCTCAACAAGTGATATAAACGGTTGAGGTTTTGAAAAACATACGGGGAAGTACTTGTTCTTTTGAGCAAAACCTTGAAAAATGAAAGGTTTGATAGGTTTTACTCAAAAGTAAGAAGCTTTCGCTCCTTTTATAAGGATTGTGGCACTGAAGCGTACCACAGGGTCCTTTCTTGACAATTACGGGTTGTACACTGTTATGTGTGCCAAGCCTTGGACATATATAATCACACATCCAAATTTATAATGAAAGAAACAATTCAAGGGGTACTAGGAAGTCCAGAGATGTCGCCAGGAGTGTGAATCGGGCGTTGAAAGCCGGTGATGTTAATCCTGGGTCGACCACCAACATAGCTTTCCAATCTTCTGAACTGATCCCTTCTATACAACCTTTCATCAATCATCTTGATGATCCTCCTCACATCCCTTCGATCCTGAGAATTCCATCGCTTAGGAGACCCAATCTTTTGACGTATGTCCTTCAACCTATAGGCCAATCCGTCCCTAACCATCTTCAAAGTGTGATCCCCAAACTTGTGAAGTTCACTACACGTCATTAAGCAGTTTCTTTGTAGTTCACTACGGTAAATGACGCCGAATGGTTTGCTGATGAGTGTATATTGTGAGAGCTGGTTCATGTCGGGAAGATCTAGCTGAGGTGGAGTGAAGTTGACACGGGTCTGATAAGATTCAACTGCCAGCTGAAGATCTTCAACACGTTCTTTGATGACTATGCGTCTGATGAAGATGAGCAATGACTTGATGAATTCACATTGTACTTCGGTTGAAAATTGTCTCACGCGACCTTGTACTTTAGCAAGGTACATGTCTTCAATGTCGTTGATAGACAAATTCTCAAAGTCAGCTTCAGAGAAAGCATAGTCCCTTTCATCTTGTCGTTTGACCACGATATTCTTAAGGAAGGTGTAGTCCCACTTAGATGACAGAACAACATGTTTGATGGCAACGATATCCTTAGTACTGAACACTGCATGTTGAGACTTCTGAACCTGACAGCTTCTGTAGTAGATTCTTCGGCGTTTCGGCCAATGATGAATCCCGAACATTGCATCGCGGTCGTATGCTTCCACTTTGTCGGAACACAAGTGATTGGCACGTTCCTCGATGGCTATGCAGTTTGAGTATATGGCTGCAGGAAATGGAAGTGTCAAGGATGTAGTGTATTTCCTTGATCCATCGCCACCATGTAGAAGAAATTCCAGGTCTTTGTTGAAGAAATATCTGAATGGAATCCTAGGTTCAGCTGGTTGGCCAATTGTTGGTAGAGGTTTTGACCAGTCGGTGTAATATGGAGGGTTATCCCGTTTAGTGAAGTCGACGTTTGCTTCTGGGTTGAGCCAATCCATGTTGTTAGACATGGCTCGAGCAATGTTCTCAAGGTGATATTCGACCTCGATGGCACTTTCGGAGCTGTCTTTTAACAGTTGAAATGCTTCATTCTTGATTCGCTTCAACTCGGATTTCGTCATCTTCTTCACATGGAACTTTTCTTGCAAAAGTTTTGCATGCTTCAATGTATTACCGTCTACCAAATTCTGACCTTCTTCAGGGTAGGGAGTGTTGTTAACAAGAGTAGAGAACCATTCAAATTCTTCAGTTTTATCGTCATCTAGCCATGATATGACGTCAACCATGGGTGCCTTCTTCTTCTTCTTTTTCGAAGGCCTAGATGATGATTCTGGTTTCTGAACTTGTTTGGGAGAGTTGGGTTGTTGTAGGGACTCAAGGACCTCTTCATCGTCACCACCCATATACTCAAAGTGATCACCAGTTTTCTGAGTCAGGGGTGGTAACTCGGAATCGTCCTGAGGTTTATCTGTAGAAGAACGAGGAGGGGACCTTTGTTGAGCAGGAGTTCGTTGAGGAGGGGGTTGCATAGTTGAAGATTCACCAGACTGCTTCTGACGTTTAGGTGCAGAGTCCTTGTTCGCATCATCATCATCTCTTGGCCGTTTGGGTTGATCGGCTGACTCCTTACATGAAGATCTGAGTTGAAAGTCAAGTAGACCTTCGAAAAATTTAGCTTCATCCGAAGTAAACGTTCCAGATCGCTTTGACATTTGCATCACCAGTTTAGCGAGTAACTCAGATTCAGAAAGATCAGCTTCTTTGGCCATTATATGTTTAACTAATGCGACGATGTTTGGAGTGAGTTGTCTGGAAAATACTTCTCAAGTCACACCGGGGACAGTGTCGAGAAGAAACTTGTGAGTATATTCTCTTGCCGTCTTCTCGAATTCCTTTGTGACTTTAGCAGTGATATCCTGAAGGTACTTGTGAGTGTAGCCTTCAATCATGCTGTTTAGTTCCTCTTGACGATGATTTTTCATGAATTCTTGAATAAACTTCTTTTCTCCTTTCATCTTTTCATTCTCGTCATACAAATGCTGTATGTGATCAGCAAAGAAATTCAACTTCATGTTGAGCACGTCTTTCTTTCTGACTTGTTTGACAGCATTCACAATTCTTTTATGAGTGTGAGAAATCCAAGAACGAGGTGGTTTCTTCACTGATTTGGATGATGATTTGGTTGATCTCTTTGATGGTGGTGGTGAGGAATGAGATGATGAATCTGATGAGGAGGAGACATGAGGAGGCTCGGGGTCCTTAGGAGGTGCAGAAGTATCCTCCTTGGAACGAGTTGGACTGTTGAAAAGAAAATCATCATAATTCTCTTCTTCATCTTGTCCAGATTTAGCCTTTTCTTCCGTCTGAGCCTTAGCTTCTTCATCAGTATTTTCTTTCTCAGTCTTATCCTTTTCTGGTTCCTCAATGTTATGTTCAGTAGACACCTCCACAAGCGTTTGTTGTTGCACAAGAGTGGTGGCACCAGATCCCTTATCGGGTCGATTAACCGCATCAGGATCTGGTGAGGAGTGGGCAACACCACTTGATCCTCCGGGGCCACCCATTTGGTCTTTTGCAAATTCTTCAGCTTTTTGAATGTGTCTAACTAATTTAAACTTCTTCCTGTATGATTGATCCAGTAGCTATTCTTCTTCTTCAGAGCTCTCATCATAGGGCACAAGTGCGGGAGTCTTCCCTTTTCCTTTATCAGCTTGAGGACTTGGAGGTTTTGGTACTAAAGGATTGTCATCCTTTGCAGTTTCAGAGTAGGTAATCTCTTCATCTGTGTCAGTACCTTCAGAGCTTTCGTCCAAAAGTTTTCTTTGCGGTTCGGGCTTAGGGATTGGGATGGGAGTAGCTTCCTTAGAGGGAACAATCCTCTTTCTTGAAGGGTTCCTCTTGGGAAACTTCCTTTGACTCTCTGTGCTAACTGCACTTCCAGCACTTCCTCTTCTAGATCTCCGAGTAGGTGTTCCAGAATCCTTTTCATCGAGATGACCAACTTTGCCTTCTCTTACTGCTACTAGATACCTTTTGTACGTTTCAAGCTTCTTGAGTTCTTTAGATAAAAGGTGATCAGGCAGCACGGCACCCTGTTTCTTAGTTGTCGATTCCTTGATTCTGATAGAAAGGATAGGTTTGGACAACAAGTCGTGATTGTCGGGGTCATTGAGCCTCTTGGGGATATCAGGATTAAGCCCAAGTGCTCTCTAGATCAAAAGCTTTGTGTATCTGACATAGGGAATCTTTGATCCAAGTTTCTTGTGAAATAGCATCATGTCCTCCCATATCAGTGCTTCGATTTCGATGTCCTTCTTATTGATCAGAGACCAGAAGATCTGCAGTTCCATGAGCTTTGGATGCTCATAACCACTGTCACAACCAGAAACAGACTTGGTAATGATGATGTAGAGGGTTATCCACGGTTGAGGAATGTTCTTAAGCTCTACGTGAGAATGCTTAGTAATAACCCCTGAAGCTTCATCATAGCCAATGTCAAGAAGAAATTGCAGAACTATCTCTTCAGTAGGTGTAGCAAAGAAGTCGGTTGGAGCGAAGTCAGGAATGATGAGAACAGCCCGTAAGTCTGCAGGAGTGATGGTGACTTGTTTGTGATTAAGTGTTACTGTCACTGCACTTTGACCTGTGATCCTCTGCATAGAATTCCAGAATTGCTGAATGTAGATTTCCGGTACAGTAGCAGAGTGTGAGAGCATGTTCTGGTAGGGATGATTCCTTAGAATATCCACAGCAATGAGACAAGAAGATTCTGAGCAGGTGAGGGTTTCAAAGTCAACCCTAAGGTTGTTCTTTCCAATCTTTCTAGGATAGCCATTAGGGAAGATGTCAGCAATAGTGAGAACCTCTGGTGCATCCACATTCATTTGAGCAGCCATGTCGTGATCTGAAATAACATTAGCCAAAAGAACCAACATATCGAAAGACATAATGTTAGTCAACAGAAGGTTTTATTGTCTAGTTATTGAATATACAGTGTCAATGATTGTTACGAGTCCTAAGTCACTTGTTTGTCCAATAGTCCAATGACGTCGTGAAATATTTCGTGAGTTAGTTAACTTTAAGTTTTAAAGTTTATTTTATCACTTATTGTTCACAACATATCAAACGTTTAAGTTTATAAGTGACATTATTAGATTCGTGACGTTATGATTCATTTATTAACAAGTTTGTACACGTAACAATTCATAATGAAGGTCAATCAAGGCTTAGGCGTAGATTTGGCAAAGTTAAGCGTAAACAGAAGAAGTATAAGCATAGGCGTAGGCTTATGCGTAGGATCCTTACCTACGCGTAAGAAATGTTACGCGTAGGAAAAGGGGACCTTATGCGTAGGGCTTACGCGTAGGCGTATAAAGACCTTACGCGTAAGGCTTACTCGTAAGAGTAGACCTTATGCGTAGAGTCACTGTTTACGCATATCCTTCACAGGATATGCGTAGTCCCATTGTAGAACCTTATGCGTAGTAGTTACGCGTAGGATTTCTCTTACGCATAACTGCCTACGCGTAAGGTAATCCTTATGCGTAGAGTAACAATCAACCTTGATTCTGAATTTTATGCGTAGCAAGCCTGAAATAAAACATCATAACATCAATTTTGACACTTAACATTCATTCAATTACATATTTAAACATAATCACTCATTTAAACTGTTAGGCGTAGAAAACCTTACGAGTAACCTAAAACCCTAGTTTCAAAAGTTACGCTTAAGGAATCTAGCCATGGAAATTGCACCAAAGTAATTCTGCAAGGTCTTAGATGTTGAGAGAATGAAATACCCAAGTTTTAACATCCATTTCATGATGAATCAAAAATACCCAAACTTTAGAACTTTAAACCCTAATTCCTAATTCTGAATTAATCAGTGTTTCTGGGTGGTTATAGAGCCTGGAAATCTTCAATTTAACATAATATAAACATCACACAACAATCTTTTTGACCAAGAACCTTCACATTTGAAAATACCCAAAACCACGCATAAACCCTAATTTCATAAATCATTCAATTCGTGATTCTGGGCGAGTTTTGATGATTAAAATGATATCATTGAAGTATTAGAAATGTTTTGACACTATCCTTTTAACCATAAACACACAATCTTGATCATGTGATCATACACATACGTGTAGACCACAAAAACAAGATTATACACCATTTTAACCGTTGGATTCATGTAAAAATCAAAACCAATGTTTAAAAACACGTTAAGATTATGAAACAACTTACAAAATGATGATCCAAAACACAGATTTCTTGAACGATTTGTATGCATAGGATATTGTTAGGTTAGGAGTAATAAATGTGAAGTGGAAGTTAGGTGGAAGAGTTTTATTGAAAATGACTTTCATCTTTTGACAGTTTTGGTCCCTCCACCTATTCCTTTTTCATACAAAGCCTTTTAACTTCCATTTTGGTTACCAAATGAAGATTTTAAGAAAGAAACTTTGATGACACTCCCCCTCGACTTATTAAATAATGAAAGGTTATAAATTTTAGTCCGAGGAGTGTCAGGTTGACCAGAAAAATTTTACCACCATTGATAAAAGAAACAACCGGGATATGATGACATGCAAGTACACAGATGTTTTGAAACAGTTAAGTGATAATTTTCTCCCCCTCAACACTTGATCGGAAAAATACTGAATTTTGAAAGATTATAGTGTTGATGGAAGAAATGTACTTGCCATGTTGAAAGAAAATAGATTAGAAGAATATTTTTGATGTTTTATCAGGTTTTATATTTTTGTATTATGTTTTTGAAAAAATTATTTACAAATGAGATTTTGGTGTTTGACAGGTTTTTAAGACTGTTTTAGGAGGTCATCCAATTCCTCTTGAGTCAAACACCTCGTACGAATCCGGTGGACCAACTCATTAAACCTAGCGGAAGGCAAGGCTTTGGTGAGTAGATCTGCCAATTGGTATTCTGTACCCACGAAGTATAATTCAAAGGTACCCTGTTCCACGTGGTCCTTGATGAAATGATAGCGTAGATCGATGTGCTTTGATTTCGAGTGCTGAACTGAGTTGCACGAGATCGCAATGGCACTCCGATTGTCGCAGTACATCGGGATTCTGTCAAATACGTAACCATAGTCTTTAAGTTATGTTCTCATCCATATGACTTGAGCACAACACGCGGACATGGCTACATATTCTGCTTCGGTTGATGACAGCGATGTACAATCCTGCTTCTTTGATTGCCAAGACACCAGTTTATCACCAAGAAATTGTAGAGCTCCTGAAGTACTTTTCCTTGAGTCTAAGCATCTTGCGTGGTCAGCGTCTGAAAAAGCGATTAGTTCAAAACCAGAATCCTTCGGATACCAGATCCCCAAGTTAATGGTTCCCTTGATGTATCGGAGGATTCTTTTAGCCTCAGAGAGGTGGGTTTTAGTTGGTCGCGACTGATAACGGGAGCAGAGATATACGGCAAATACAATATCAGGTCTGCTAGCTGTTAGATACATGAGAGACCCAATAATACTTCGGTATTTGGTAGGGTCCACTAATTTCCCATGTAAATCAGCGTCTAGCTTCTTGGTATGAGTCATTGGTGTGGCATAAGTATCACAGGTTTTCATTCCAAATTTGTTTAACAATTCAAGGGAATATTTGGACTGACTTAAGAAAATACCACGGGGTGATTGATGAACTTGTAAACCTAGAAAGAATGTAAGTTCCCCGATCATGGACATGTCAAAAATTTTCTTCATTAGTTTTGCAAAAGCGATTGAAAACTTTTTATGTGTAGACCCAAAAATGATGTCATCCACGTAAATTTGAACAATTAAGATATGTGCCCCGTGATATTGTATAAAAAGAGTTGGGTCAACCGAACCTTTGGTGAAATTATTAGCAATGAGGAAAGATGATAGCTTATCGTACCATGCCCGAGGGGCTTGTTTGAGACCATAAAGAGCTCTGTTCAGTTTGTAGACGTGGTTCGGGAACTCTGGATCAACGAATCCTTCGGGTTGGCTGACATAAACCGTTTCTTTCAGTTGTCCGTTGAGAAATGCAGTTTTGACATCCATTTGAAAGTGTAAGATATTGGATTTCACATACACATCAAACCATAACACAAAGTGGGCATATAAGGTGAGTTCTAGAGAGAGAAAGTTAGAGGTTTAGGGAACTTAGTGAGAGAAAGAAAAGATCTTATTATGAGCTCCAACTCTCTACCTTGGGAGGTAGAGAGTATTTATAGTCTTACATAAAACGCCACACAACGGGCTGTGGATCAGGCATACAGTGGGTAAAGACCCGTCCGTCCTCCACGGTGTTACTTAACTAAATACTACTTAACATAAAATAACTATGACTACGAGCTTTCTAACAATTACATATACTTGAGGTGACCGACTCTTTAATACCTGGAATTTCTAATTCCTAACAATCTCCCCCGAAGGGAGGTCACCTCAAACATATACTAAAATTACATTGAATACAAACAGATATTACATTAACACTTGTTCTTGCATTCTTGATGTAGTACTTTGCTCCGAAGCTCGTAGTCATTGATTCCACACATTGCACGTTTGGTTAATCCAAGTGGAGGTCTTTTATAGATCCACGTGATAATAATTTTGAGCCAGCTTTTGAGATCATCAGCAAACAAAAATCTCTGAGACATCCATTATGGTGTTGGTATTATGTGATGTTGTGACTTTCGAACTGACATGCTCACATTCTGGATCATGATATCTTCTCATCAGAGTAGCGGAAGCTTTCGTTGATTCATGATATTGGCAGCAGCGTAGCAGAAGCATGGAGTGAAAATATAAGAGTCATTGATGCACTTATCATGATTTCTTGAGAGATGAATGTATTGTGTGAGCATGCGGCTATGGATTGATCGCTTCATTCTGATCAGCTGCAAACGTCGGGCGTACCTGCATACAACAGTTAGCAATAAAGCGTACAAAAGTGTCTTTGACCACTTTAGTTGAATTGAGGTACACGGCCCACGGTTCCCCGTTGATCAGTACATGTACTGCCTGTGATCAGGTATAATTCTGAAGAATTTCCTTGACAGGGTTTCGCAGCTGCTCTAGCTGTTCTTAAACCGGAACGTCTCAAAGAAGACAACACGGAGTGAGTGAACCAGCGAATTTCAGTCCACTGATTGATGAAAAGAGATTTGAAAAAACAATCGAGTATTGCTCAATAGAAATTGTTTTTGCAATACATGAAAATCCATTATCAATCATAAAAACACCTTTTGATTTGAAAAATTAGTACACGGTCGATGTGCTAAAGAAAAGAGTAATTAAGCACAAAGACCTGTTCTTCAAAGGTATCCGTCAATCCATAACCTGAACCAGGATTGATTCAAAAGATTGAATCGCCCCATTGTTTATGTTCAATTGTCACATGGTTGATCTATTGTATAGATATCACATGCCACCTACCAGGAGCTTGTTTGATGTTGGCTCCAGAAGGCTTTCCATCTTCATTGTGAATATGTATACACATCACTCAGATGTTCTGGCAATACCACAAGGATAATGCGTAGGACTCAAGATATATTCTCTCTTTCCACATTGTGTGAAACAGAGAGTCTTCATTGAAAGTGTCCTAATGAGATTTATTGATGATCTCGTGGCTCTAGACTCAATTTGTGCATATTTGGTTCCTATGCCGGAGACTAGGGAGAGGGTCTCCTTCTTCAATATCAACAATCTCTAAGAGAAAGTCGATAGATAATGTCGGTTCCCCGTGAGAATGAAACAAGTCCTTTTAAGAGGAACTTGAGTGGTTTGGAAAGTTGAGGTGCAGAGCGTCACTGGGTCCATGACGTCTTGTCTTCAATACCAATGTTACCATCAGTAGCATATGAATTGTACCCAGTTTCTGCCCTAAGGTTGAATAAATGGAGGGCTATTTGTTTTCACCCTTTTCTCATTCAATTCTTTTTAATTCTTCAACCCCTTCAGTGCTTACCGAGACTTCATAGCTAGAACCTTGTTGGGTTTATTCCAGTACTAGCTCAGTCTCAGTCCGCACTCTTCCCTTATCTCATTTTTCTCCTTTTATCATCATACCTAAGAACTCTACACTAACTAGTGGATAGTCCCTGGGTAGATCCTTCCGGTTCTGGCGGATCATGGGAACACATACCTAACCTTATCATCCTTATATCACCGTACATAAAGTAAAGTTGGTCGGTCTATTTGGTATTGTTCATCTGCCATATGAACCAATTGAAAACCATTTGAAAATCAATCCAGATACTTGTGATATAATATCAAAGCATTTTGTACCTGAATTGTTTTTGATATTTTTAGAACGAGAACTCCCCCTCAACATGTGCATCAAATATTTGAAATCGTTTTGCACATGGAGGCAAGAGAAAGAATTAACTTCTTTGAATACCATTTTCTAAAAGATATCAACATCACTTCCCTAATCAAGACAAGTAGATAAAGCATTTTGGGGAAGGATGAGATTTTCATAATATTGCTCCCCCTCAACATGTGCCTCGAGATTTGAAAAGAGTTTTGCACATACTAGAGGGAACCTGCACATTGAGATAAGTGATCGCGTTTCAAATCATATGTTTAAGATAGATGCTCCCCCTCAACATGTGCATGGAAAATTTGAAATCGTTTGTCACATGTAGGAAGGATAGCATGTACATCCTTATAAAACCATTTACCGAATTATCAGTTTAAATCCAATTTAAATCACACATTCTCCCCCTATCACAATTATCAAATCATTTGATATTTGTGATCTCTTATAGATTTAAATTGATTTTGAAAGCTTTTAAGGAGAATTGTGACTTGATTATGAAAGCGTTTTAACTGATAAGGATCGGATTTTAAGACTTTAAACTCCATTGATAAAACATGCATGTATATCTTATGAAAACAATTGAATACCAAATAACTTTGAAATCATTATCCCCCTCAATCAATGACATAGGTTGTTGATTGAGAGATTGATATTTTGACTAATAAGTCCAGATGATTATCAAAACTAGAGACTGACTTATTTTTCAAACCAATTAGTTTTCAGCAGATAAATGTTTATAGAATCAGAGCATGAAATTTGAAAACATGGTAAAGCATGGCTCTGTTCTTTCTTTGAAAAGCGGGTTACTGCCTGAAATGACAATAAACCATTTTTTTTTTACTTTCTCTCAAAAATAATTTTTTGAATTTTTTTTTTTTTTTAAAACATTCGAACAACATCTAAAGTCCCGTGTCATTCTTTGAATGACATCACAAAGACCGTAGATATTATCGAATCGAGGAAAACATGATAAAAAGACAATACTTTTGGAATTTTTCAAGATTTTTCAATTTTTATGGATTTTTGAAAGTTTTATATTTTTCTATTTGCTTTTTTTTGAAGGTTTTGTAATTTTGTATTTTGCTTTTCGAAAAGATATTTACAAGAGATAGATGAGCATAGACCTTTACTCCTCGTCTTCCTCCTGAAGACGTTTGAGTGTTTCTGGTTGAAGGCTTTTCAAGCCTAGTCGTGGAATTATGAACTCAAAACGTTCTCTTGGAAGAGCTTTGGTGAAGATGTCTGCTAACTGGTATTCAGACCTCACAAAATAGAGTTCCACCACACCTTTTTCCACTTGTTCCCTCATGAAGTGATGTCGAATGTCGATATGCTTTGCTCTTGAGTGTTGAACGTTGTTGCATGAGAGAGCAATAGCACTTTTATTATCACAGTACAGAGGGATTTCGTTGAATTCAAAGCCATAGTCAGATAATTGAGATCTCATCCATAAGATTTAAGCACAACAAGATGACATGGCTATGTATTCAGCCTCTGTAGAGGAAATAGAAGTGCTCATTTGCTTCTTTGAAGACCAGCTCACAAGCTTATCACCCAAAAACTGAGCACCTCCAGATGTACTTCGACGAGTATCTTGACACCCTGCATGATCAGCATCTGCATAGGCTGTTAGTGACATACCGGTGTCCTTCGGGTACCAAAGACCCATATTGATGGTTCCTTGGAGATACCAAAAGACCCGTTTAACCGCTTCAAGGTGCTTTTTAGTAGGTTTAGCCTGGTATCTAGCACACATGCAAACAGCGAACAAGATGTCTGGTCTACTAGCTGTGAGGTACATCAGGGATCCAATCATACTATGATATTTTGTTTGGTCAATCATGATCCCTGAGTGGTCCTCATCGAGTTTGGTTCGATCAATCATGGGAGTGTCAACAGGGTCACTTGAATCAAATCCAAATTTCTTTAAGATCTCAGTTGCATATTTAGATTGATTTATGAAAATGCCTCCGGGACTTTGCGAAATTTGTAATCCCAAGAAAAATGACATTTGTCCCATCATTGACATTTGAAATTTTGAACTCACTTCATTTGAAAAATGGTCACACTCATTGGAGTCAGTCGAGGCAAAGATGATATCATCAACATAAATTTGAACATGAATTAAATGTTTGCCTGACTTCCTGGTGAACAATGTTGGATCAACTGCTCCTTTGCTAAATCCGGTAGATAGAAGAAACTTTGACAGTGTATCATACCATGCCCTTGGAGCTTGCTTTAAACCGTAAAGAGCCTTCTTCAAACAATAAACATGAGTAGGATGCTCTTGATTTACAAATCCTTCAGGTTGGCTGACGTAGACGACTTCTTTAAGATCTTCGTTCAGAAATGCCGTCTTCACATCCATCTGATAGACTACCATGTTTTTACTAGCATCATTAGCCAAAAAGATTCTGATTGCCTCGATTCGAGCAACTGGAGCAAAAGATTCTTCAAAGTTAATACCCTCCTCTTGACGGTATCCTTTAGCAACTAATCGAGCCTTGCTCTTCAATACATCACCATGCTCATCAAGTTTCACTTTGAAGATCCATTTAAGAGCAATAATCATAGCACAGTCTGGAGCAGGTACTAACTCCCATACATCAAGTCGATCAAACTCATGAATTTCATCTTGCATGGCATTGAACCAGCTATCTTCATTCATGGCGGTTTTAACATCTTTTGGTTTGATCTTAGATAGTACGGAGTTGAAGAAGCACCATAAGGCATCGGTTGCAAGTTGTTTCCGTGTTGATACAGGACGAGAGGGATTTCCAATGATGTTTTCTAGTGGATGATCGTGAGTCCATTTTCTAAGGTGTTCATGTGGCAGTTGTTGAGGGACTGAGGTAGCAGAGTCGATGTCTCCTGAAGAAGATGGTTCTGATGATGATTCAGGAGCAAATATGTTTTCAAATGGAGCATCTTCAGGAGTAGCAAAGGGATTAACTTCATCATTGATGCCAGAAACAGTTCCATGATGTACATTTGAAGAATGCTGATTTGTTGATGAGACTGAAGGATCAGCAGCAGGCGCTTCTTGACTTAAAGATATTGAGACTGAGGGATTGACTTCATTCATAAGAATATGAGCAGCCTCTGTTATAGGAATCGACACCTCATTAGTACTTGGATCATAAAGTTCATCAAACATAGGATCAAACAATTTCTTTAAATCATCTTCAGATGGAGGTACATATGGAGTTTCTTGAGAAGAGTTTGGAACAAGGGATGAACCAATGGGACTGTTTTGAAGTGCGGGTCCTGAACTGGATTGTCCAGGAGCCATTTGACCGGTCAGCTCATCAAACGTAACGTGAATTGTTTCCATGATATTTCGGGTTCTTTTGTTGTAGATTCGGTATCCCTTTTTGTTAGATGCATACCCAACAAATACTCCAATGTCTGCTTTAGCTCTAAGTTTGCCTAAGTCTTATCCCTCATTAGTTGGATAACATAATGCACCAAACACACGAAGGAAAGAGAGATTAGGTTTTCTGTTATGGACAAGTTCATATGGAGTTTTTCCATGAACAGTGTGAATCAGGGAACGGTTTTGTGTGTAGCATGCAGTGGCAATAGCTTCAGCCCAGAGAAACATTGGAACCTTTGAGTAAATCAACATTGTTCTAGCTGCTTCTACAAGAGTTCGATTTCGTCTTTCAACTACACCATTCTGTTGAGGAGTTCGTGGAACACTTCTTTGATGGCTGATTCCAATGTTTTCATAAAATTCACTAAGTTGTTTGTTAACAAACTCAGTTCCACTATCTGTTCTGATAATTCTGACGGTTTTGTTAAGTCGAACCTGCAGCTGTTTGATGAGTTTGATGATGATATCAGGATTTTCATCCTTTGTCCTTAAGAACTTGACCCAGGTGAATCTAGAGTAATCATCAACCACAACTAACACATATTTCTTCCCAAATATATTCTGCACTCTCATTGGTCCACATAAATCCATAGGAATTGTATGAAGAACTTCTGTGACAGAGTTAGTGGGTTTGGGTTTATGGGCATACTTCTTGCTTTTTCCCAATTGACATACTGAACAAAGATGATCTTTTTCATACTTGAGTCTAGGTAAACCTACAACTAAGTCCTTTCTGGTGAGATCATTGATGGTGCCGAAGTTCAGGTGATTGAGACGACGATGCCATAACCATGACTTTGTTTTAGAAGCCTTTGACAGCAAGCAAATTGGAGAAGACTTCATCATATCTTCGATAGAGATGGTGTATAGATTTGAACCACGTGAACCTCTTAAAAGTTCCTTACCATCAAGTTCATTAATGAAGCAGGTATGTTTTCTGAAGGCTACTTCTAGATCAGAATCGCAGAATTGACTAACAGAGAACAAGTTGTGACCAAGACCTTCTACATAGTAAACCCTGGAGATAACACTTTTGCCAACAACATAGTCTCCATAACCCATAATAGAACCGAAATGATCATTCCCGAATCTAACTGTCCCGATGAATTTGCTCACGAAGTTCATGAGCCACGACCGGTCGCCAGTCATATGCTTGGAACAGCCTGAGTCCAGGTACCACAGAACGATTTGAACGATCTGTAGTTGAACACAGACAAGAATGGATAACTGGATAATTGGGATCCCCATGCAAGAATGGGTTCCATTTGGTTAGTAACAATGGTTGGAACACCCACATCATAAATAGAAGCATTCATATCAGAAATTAAGGCAATGGAATCATTATGAATAGATGCAGTACTAGTGTCTGTATTAGCCCTATTCAAAGTGTGCTCACTTCTTAAGGGAATAGTTCTACCAGTAGGCATCTATTTTCTAGTGGGCATTGTCTGATTAGTCTTATGACCAACAGGTATCCAATGATAACCTATCTTACTAAATGTTCTTCCTGTGGGTTTCCACTGTTTTCTAACTTTCTTTTGTTTTTGCCTTTTAGCCTTCTTAGCATGATTTTTAGCATTAACAATATTAACTGGACAATTAACATCATTAGGCAAAACATTAACATCACATTCATGATTAGAACCAGAATTTAAGCAGACATCAATACAAGGTTTGCAAGTAGTATCAGAATTCGAATTAATTACAGTACGCCTATGGCTAATACTAGAATCAACACGATTCGTTTTATTCGGCTCAAACTTAAAGTTCCTAGATTGTTCTTCTACTCTTTTCCAGTGCACATTCTTAGCTTGCGAGGTCCTATCATTCCTTGTATTGTCTTGAGACCTTGACCTGCTCCCTTTAATGTCACTGATTACTACTATAGAGGGAATAGGAACATTAGTTGGTTTTACTACTCTTTGCTTCACCTGTTTAGATGTGCTGGGATCTAAACTACATGCAGGCACACTAAGGTTCACTTTCTTATCACTAGAGTTACTGTGATTTGAACTTCTAGAGTCCACACTAGTTTTTGCTTTCTTAGCATTCAAAGATTTGGAATCTGAACTACTTGAAGGCACACTAAGGTTCACATTCAATACATTGGGCATCGAATGAATAGCATACTTGGCACTAGGCATAGCACATGGAATCAAAGGATTAACTCTCTCACCTAATGACTTAGGACATATTGTGATCAAGCATTCTAGGATTTCTTGAGATCTTTTGGCATATAAGCATGCATGTCCAATTGCATTATCATGAGGTTTCTCTAACTTATCCTCTTCAACAATCTCACGCAGACATTCTAGGCAATCCTTAAGGGATGAGAAGTATGTTTGAATAGCAAGTTTGTTGTTCCTGAGATGAGGAGGGTCATATTTCACAGACAGAGCATATTTATTACAAGAGTGAACCTTTGATACACCATTCTCCCCATTGGTCATTGGCATTTTCCCTTTTCCCTGACTCTTCAGATTCTCAATTTCCTTTTTCAATGAAGCGATTTGTTCGTTATTTTTGTTACGAGTGACCTTTATTGATTCAAATAACTCATTGAAATGACGTTTAACCTTTTCATTTTCTTCTAGAAAACTTTTGTTTTCCTGAGAATCTAGAGGAAGAGGCATTTGGGAGCCTGTCATATTGTTCGTTTGACCCTTTAATTGAGAGATTTGGGTTTTCAACTTTCTGATCGTGTTGCAATGAGCTTGAATCTGTTCATCACGTTTGTTAATTTGAAAAACTGCATCAAACTCTGGAGCATCTGAGGATGTCTTGATATTTGAAGTTTTGACATTTTCTTTAAGATGTTGATATTTTAGTTGTAAATTAAAATGCTCAACTTCTAGTTTAGAAAAATGTTTAACCAAATTGTCGTGATCATCCAGTTCAATTTTCTCATTTAGTTCAGAATTAGTTTTTTCAAGCTCAATGACACGATCATGGGAGACTTTCAGGGCAACAGATAGTTCATGAAATTGGGAAGCATTAATAGAACAATTGGTAGCAGTGAAAAATATATCTTGAGCAACACATTCAGTAATAAGAGTCTCATTTAATGTATGCAAGTTCTTCCTCTCAATATCATTATATTTTAGTGCTCGTTCATAGTCACTAACCTCAACTATCATTGCATCAAACTCCATTTCCATTTCTTTAATGTCTAAGTTCATTCCCTTTTTAAGACTTTCAAAATGATCCTTTAGCAGTTTAAAGAACGGCATGACTTCAGTTAAATAACATTCTTTTGTTTGCTCAAAACCCCTTTCCCCCTCAGTTATACCAGTGGGTGTGATCCTTTTCTTACAAGTTTTCTCAAAATCAACAAATAGTTGAAAAATAACATATTGACTGATTAAGGTCTTGCTTTTCGTGGCAATAGTCCTAGGTACTAAATGCATTGGTGTATTTGGAGGATACACAGTTGCTCTAGGCATTTTCCTAAGGGGAGGATTCGTTACAACTAGATTCTCGGATTTTTGCTTATCTAAATCCTTTTTCCAGAACACTTGTTCGGGTGTTAACAATGTCTGAGGCTTAAACATGTTCAAGGAAATCCAATTTTCCTTCTTGTAATCATGGGGTGTGATCTTTATTTTCTTCTCTTTGCATTTAGGATCATCTACTTTCTTGTTCATCTTTTCCCTAGTGACTTCATCTGATTTCTTATCTTCCTCAGTGCACTCAACGCAACTAGGTTTCTGTCTAGGTTTAAGGATTTCCTTGCCATCATAAAGAACCTTATGAGCATTTCTAGCCTTTTTAATGACCTCTGGATTTGGTTCCTCAACAAGGGGAATGCTATGCTTATCGCTTAAGACTCTATGCTTAGTGATCATGTGAGCAGTCTGAATGGTGTTCCCTTGTATGTACAACTTGTTTTCAAGTTTGTTTTTCAAAGTTTTCAGATTAGAAAAATCTTTCAAGAGTTTTGATTCGTTTGCATTAAATTCTTGCTTAAGCATTTTCACATTTTCTTGAAGTTCTTGTTTTTGCTTAGCAGTTTTAGAAAGCTTTTCTTGCAAGGAATTTAACTCTTGTTTTAATACTTCTTCTCTAAAATTACTTTTTCTAATGATTGTACGCACTTGGTCATCCATTTCCTGCTCACGAGTGGTCAACTCAAATTTTGCACGTTGTTCATAAATAGCAACACGTTCTTTATAGGCATTTAGTTCAGAAATTACAGAATCATCAGGGGCACATGCAGTGTATTCATCAAAAACATAGTCATTGTTGACTGCAGAAGATGCATCACTTGGTACAACTTCACGTTCACTTTGTTTCACATATTGATCATATGGGACAATATTGATATTACCCATATTTTCAATATTTGATTCAATAGTTTCAGTTAATTGTACTTTGTCATGCATCTTTTGCACATCAGCATCATCGTATAGTCTTAATACCTCTGAGATGAGTTTGTCTTTGGATGGTCCAGCTTGTGGTGAAGAAGAGACCTTGGGAGAAACCATTGGAGAAATGCTAGCCATAAAAATTGTGTGTGCAGTAGGTCCATCATCCACATCAGAGTCGTATGCATCACAATCAGCTACTTGAAAGGAATTCTGATGATTGTGACCTATCTCCTGAATTGGTGGCTCATCCACATCTGGATCATAGGTCTTGGCATTGCCCTCAGCAAGAAACAACAACTCCTCTTCATCCAAAGCAGCACCATTATCCTGAGCTTGTACAAGCAGCATCTTATCTCTGAAGTAATCAGCATTCTGTGGACGTTTTGGAGATGTGCAGTTCCTTGCAATGTGTCCCTCACCACCACAGTTATAACATTTGATCGGCTTAGCTTGACCTTGATTTCCATTCCTTCCTCGATTCTGATTACCAACATAACCTCTACCAGCTCCACCTCTTCCCTGATCATACTGTCTTTCCTGAACTGGTTGCACCACGATCCTCCCATCTCTGACAGCTGCTTGATTGTGTGGGTTAGATGTTGTTCTGAGGTTGTTGTTGGTTTGTGGGAGAGAGTTCATGTTTTGACTAATCAGAAGAGCTAGTTGATTAATGATGTTTCCCACGTGTGCATCAGCATCAGCTTGTTTGAACATAGGATCAGGAATGAGTTTGTGATTACCATTACCCATGGGTATGACTTGTGAGGCTTTGGTTGTGATTCCGATGTTTGAGTAGAAGGCAGTTGAGTCATTTGAAGAGCTTGTCTCTCCCTGGTTGGTTTTGAACTGATTAAGAATCATTTTTTCAAACATAGCATGTCTCTCATTCTGAAGGAGGAAGGCATAGAGTTGCTCATAGTTTATATTCTTCAATCCTTTAGTGAGCTTCACAGAAGTGACGAACTTGTGCCATTTGGGATTCATATTGTTCACAAACTTTGAGTTCAGCTGAATGTTAGGCATAGTCATTCTGATGTTCCTCATGTCATTCACTAGCTTATGAAATCTCACATAGTACTCATAGACACTCTCATCTGGTTTCATCTTGAAGTGCTCAAATTCATCATACAGCTGTGATTCTCAGTCTTCAATAGTTAGCTCAGAACCAGAGAGAAGCATCTTGACATTATCCCATACAGCTTTTGCCTCGGTGTTGTGATTGATAAGCTTGTAAATATCTTTTGGTAGACCTTGCAGTATAATGTTAAAAGTTCGGATATCTGCATCGAATCTCTTTTTCTCCTTATCATCAAGCTCATCATACATCTTTGGTCTGTCCATTCCGTAAATCAGAGTTCCATCTTCAGCAGTATCAAGTACATCTCTAGTCGTCTCAACCCGATACGGTCCTTCATCAATAGATTTGAGAATGTTGACACCATTTTCCTTTCCAAGACAGTACAATCTGATTCGTTGAGCCCAAGAGTCGTAGTTAGTTCTGTCAAGCATGGGTGGACGAGTATCTGAACCAGCTGCTTGAACATCCTCGGCAACAGTGGACATGATTGTAGAAACGTTGGTAGACATGATGACAAATTAAACGGGATTTTATAACTCTAAGATTAAACTGGGAAATAGATTCTTTCACAGGATTTTACTAAATCAAGAGAAAACCGTAAAAATCACCCAGGTCGCTAGAAAATTATGCACCAAGTCGCTAACTACTAATTCGCTATTCCACCAAGTCGCTAAAGTCCCAAGTCGCTAACCAAAAGACAAGTCGCTAAATAGCAACTCGCTAAGCCTCTAGTCGCTAGCAAAATTTTGGCAGCAATTCGCTAAGATACAAGTCGCTAAAGAATCAAGTAGCTAAATAGCAACTCGCTACTTACCAAGTTGCTAACACCAAGTTGCTACCCATAGTGGAGAATCCACTACTTGTACTGTTAGTCGCTAAGTCTAAGTCGCTAACTCCACAAACTGCAACTCGCTACAAAAATGTAAAGCAAGTCGCTAGCAAGAAAAGTAATACGTAGGTCAAGTCGCTAGCAAGAAAACTTCACAAACATCACTTTTCAATCCAAAAATAACCCAACCAAGATGATTCAAGCTTACCAAATGAAAACCTAAACACTTGTGATGATTCTAAACAAAAAAGTACTAACAAAATCCAAGCTTTAACGCAAGAAATCAACCAAATGATGCACAAACCACTAAACTTTTTCAAACTCAAAAACCACCTAAAAACCACTAGAAATCTAAAGATGTGCAAGATATGATCTAACCATGGCTCTTGATACCAATTGTAAGATATTGGATTTCACATACACATCAAACCATAACATAAAGTGGGCGTATAAGGTGAGTTCTAGAGAGAGAAAGTTAGAGGTTTAGGGAACTTAGTGAGAGAAAGAAAAGATCTTATTAGGAGCTCCAACTCTCTACCTTGGGAGGTAGAGAGTATTTATAGTCTTACATAAAACGCCACACAACGGGCTGTGGATCAGGCATACAGTGGGTAAAGACCCGTCCGTCCTCCACGGTGTTACTTAACTAAATACTACTTAACATAAAATAACTATGACTACGAGCTTTCTAACAATTACATATACTTGAGGTGACCGACTCTTTAATACATGGAATTTCTAATTCCTAACAGAAAGACCGTCATATTCATATGAGCCGCGAACGCGAGAAATATCCGAACAGCCTCAAGACGAGCAACCAGAGCAAAAGATTCTTCAAAGTCTATTCCCTCTTCCTGACGATAACCCTTAGCAAGTAGACGTGACTTGTTTCGGATTACGTTCCCTTCAGCATCCAATTTGTTTTTCCAAATCCATTTGAGACCAATGACGTAGACCCCTGTTGGTCTTTCAACCAGTTCCCATACTTCAAGATGTTTGAATTGGTTGAGTTCTTCTTGAATGGATTCAATCCAGTTGTCTTTTGTCATTGCGTCTTTAATGTTTTTAGGTTCAGATTGGCAGACAGTGAGTGCATAAATGCAATGTTCACCATCTGTGTGAAGACGTTGTCTCGTAACGACTGGTTGATTCGGGTTGCCAATAATATTAGCCAGAGGATGGTCTTTTGTCCATCGATGTGTAGAGGGTTGATGTTGGTATACATTGTGCAGATTCTGAGGATTCAAATGGTTTGCTGATGATTCCGCGACATCAGGTGCAGCAGTGTCATTAGCAAATGGGTTAAAGAACGCATTTGGATCAAAATCTGCAGGTGGGGGTACATCATTCAGAATATCATCAGCTGGTTCATCATTGTTGGAAGCGGTGTGTTCAACTGTTGTGATGGAGTCAACTGGTGTAGGTGCATCTTCAACAGTAGTTGTTGTAGCAGGTATATCAGGTATAGGAATATTATCAGGTTGTGCAGCGGAAACAGCGGATACACCTGGAGCACGTTCATCAATATCGTCACAGAACAAAGGAGCAAATAACCTTTTCATTTGTTGACGAGTTAGCTGGGGGCTATGTTCAGTTGATGATGGGGGTTGAGGGAAGTTTAAACTGTTGTGACCAGGTTCTAAGCTGTTATACTCAGAAGCCATGTCCGTGAGTTCATCAAAATGAGCATGAATCGTTTCCATCACCTGTTTTGTATGACGATTCCAGATTCGGTAACCTTTAGAATTCTCACAATATCCAATAAAGACTCCAATGTCAGCTTTTGCTTTGAGCTTTCCAAAATTATCACGATCATTATTCGGATAGCAAAGGGATCCAAATACATGAAAGTGTTTGAGATTCGGTTTATGGTTGTGGACAAGCTCGAAAGGTGTTTTGTTGTGGCGTTTTGTGATCATAGAACGGTTTTGAGTATAGCATGCAGTAGATACAGCTTCTGCCCACAAGTAATCTGGAAGTTTAGCATTGATTAACATTGTTCTTGCAGCTTCCACTAACGTTCGGTTTCGTCTTTCAACAACTCCGTTTTGTTCGGGTGTACGTGCAATAGATGTTTAATGCTGAATTCCCACTTTCTCATAGAATTCATGAAGGGTTTAGTTAACAAATTCAGTTCCTTTGTCTGTTCTGATTAGCCTGATGGTGTTGCGGAGCTGAACCTGTATTTTCGTGAGAAAGGTGATGATCATTTGTGGAGCTTGGTCTTTGCTTCGAAGAAAGTAGACCCAAGTCCATCGTGAGTAGTCATCAACAATTACTAAGATGTAGCGTTTGCCATTGATCGTTTGCACGTGCATCGGGCCACATAAATCCATGTGAAGAAGATAAAGCACATGCTGAGAGCTGTGTTCCACCTTTGAAGGAAAATGAGCACGAGTGCTTTTCCCTTGTTCACAGGCTGAGCAAAGGTGATCTTTTGAATACCGGAATCATGGGAGACCTTCAACAAGTTTGTATCGAGCAAGGTTGGTGATGGTTTGAAAGTTTAGATGTGAGAGACGACGGTGCCATAGCCAGGATTTTGTTGATGTTGCCTTTGAAAGTAAGCCGATGGGAGATGAAGCAACCATGTCTTGCATAGAGATAGTGTACAGACTAGAATTACGCGAGCCAGACATAAGGTCATTTCCTTGTAGATCACGAATGAAAAAAGTTTTCTCCCTGAAAGCAACCTCCAAATCTCCATCACAAAACTGACCTACTGAAAACAGATTATGACCGAGACCTTCCACATAGTAAACCCTGCTGATTTCGATGTTCCCATTGACATAGTCTCCGTAGCCCATGATAGTTGCGAAGTGATCATTCCCGAACCTGACAGTGCCAATGAACTTTGCAATAAAGTTTGATAACAGTTTAAGGTTGCCTGTCATGTGTCGGGAACATCCACTATCAACAATCCAGAGAATGATCTGTATCACCTTCTTTACACACAGACGACACAGATGGAATAGAAGTAGATGTGGAACCCGAAATGTTAGAGGGTTCCAAAGCAGGTATATTAGACATACACACATTAATAATTTTAGGCATCCATTTAAATCCTAGTGTGTTATATATCCATTTCTGCCATCTATAACTACTCTTTGCTTTAGTCTTAGTGAATGCACTAGGTGGTACTACATTCTTAGGAGGTGAAATTAGAGCTACAGTGACAGCAATGCATGCCTTAGAATCTAAAGAAGGCGGTCTACCAAGCACTGACTTAGAAGGATTAGTGGGCTTAGAGGTATTCCGATTCTTAGGATTCCGTAAACAAGAGATTATAGCTTTAGCAACACATTTGTCATGACAATCAGAATTCATACTTTTCGACAAATAACACAAGGTGCATCAGACTGAATATCAAAAGTACTTAACGGTTTAGCATTCGTTACATCACTATTTCTATTACATTTGCCAGACGCAATATCTATAGTGGAAGCAACGTGAGTCTTATTCATAGTCCTAGGGTGTTCTTCTACTTTAGCATTCCTTATTGATCTTTTCTTAGGTCGCAACTTCCTATTCTTCGATTGAGAGCTCCTAGGCTGTGAAGTGCGGACGTTTGGAAAAGAAGCAACTATTCCTGTTTCAGTAGAAGGAAGCACGTTAGCAACTTGTGATTTGGCAGTAGGGATTCTAGGTGTACGATTACTAAGTGTTACAGGTGCTAATCTCTTAGTGATGGTTGGCGGAAGTTGTTCATACTTTCCTAACATTTCTCTTAACTTAGAGATAGTGTGAATCAAATCTTGATTTTCAGAACGAATATTCCCAGCAAAATTCATGACTTCTCTAGTGTGAGCAAGATAATGATCAAGTTCGTTTGATGCTTCATGACGAGTCTTATTGAGTAAATCAAATATGACACCATATTCCTGTTTAACTGTTACAAGTTCTTGTTCATATTTTGAGATTTGACTTTTCAAAGACACGTTTTGATCATCCAGTTGCTCAATTTTAGGATCAGAAGATTTTTCACTCAACTGAGCGATTTTCTTTTGAAAACTAAGTTGATGATTGTGAATATCTTTTTCACACCAATTAAGACGACGTTTTGCATTGTAAAGTTCGTTAAGTAATCGTTTATTTTCAGCTTTTAAAGACTCGATCTGAAGCACATTATCAGTATTCTCAACAGTTACCACAGAGTCAACATTATCAGCAGAGATATAATCAGATGCATGTGGCAAAGAATATAATAACACAACATTATGGATATCAGCACAGATAACATCTTCCAAGAGTCGATCAACATCTTTTCTCAACAGTTTCTTTTTACGTTTAGTATTAGAAATAGATGTTTCGGTTTTCTTGAAAACGACCTTCATCACTCCAAGTTCCTTATGAAAATCCTTTTCCCAAGCTAATGCACAACTTTTCAAATTTTTAACGTTAGGTAAAAGATTTTTCTGAAAAATGTCTCTTTGTTCTCGCGCCAGAGGCGATTGAAAATGATCAATTTTGATTTCAGAACGATATTCTATCTCATGTTGTAAAATTTTGAGGTCAGCCATGAAAATGTCAAAATATCTAAGAATTTTTCGATTTTCAGGTTTTGAGTTTACTTCACTGATGGAAGGTAAAGGACCATAAGTTTGTGCATAATCTGGTTGGGGATTAACATTAGAAGACTCAGGTGTTTTGATGATAACCCTTGGTGTATTAGAAGAATCTGTTGGTGTGACGAAAGTGACCGGTTTTGAATAATTAAAAGGTTTGTTGTAAACAACAGTTTTTAATTTTGATCGACTCTCGTCTTCTGCATCTAATTCCTTTTGACGATGATATTCAACAACACTCATAACAGAATTATCAATTTTATATTCTGCACTGGAAACTTCAGGATTTGGTTTGAATGTTTTGGTTGAAAGCTTTGGTTTGTAATCAGCAAAATTTGGTCCATATCCTTTTGGATCGGGTTTTAAGGTAAACTTTTCAATGGCAGTTACTGACTCACCATGTTTATAAACCACAGTTTTAAACTCTTTAAGTTTGCGTTGCAAGTCGATAATTTCTTCAAGAAGGTCATCTACCCGGTTCGTTGAATGCTTTTTGTATGCGGAGAACTATTTTTGACAAGTTAACAACTCAACCTTAGCTTTTTGATTGTCCAAGGTGAGAGCGTTAATTTGCTTTTTATGTTAATGTTTCAGTTGTTCTATTTCAGACAACAAAGCATTCTTCGAAGCGGCTAGATCACGCATCTGTCTCTCTAAATATTTTTCGTTTTGATGAGATTTAGCAAAAGCGGCTTCAAAACCTTTTTCACGGTTTTCTTGAGTTTTGAAAAAGTTGAGTTGCATTTGTAAGCATTCAAAATCCTTGGTTAACAGTGCATTTTTGCTTTTTAATTCCTTATTTAATGCATAACATTCCTCCATTTTGATTTGATGGTCTTGAATTAAACGAGCAAAATCTGGATGAGGCAACAGTTCGGCTTGTTCAACGTGAGTCACAACATGATCATTATTTAGATCCTCAAGTACAACCACGGAGTCAATTTGATTATCAACGGAAACCATAAGGTCGTCTTGATCGTCAAATGTAACTACGGGGTTTATTTGAAAATCGTCAGAATGAGATGTAGATGACTCATTTTGAACAGTCTGAGCCGCGCCGGATTCAGATATTGGCGGAGATATTAGTTCAGATATGATGATGGTTTGTTCGGGTACCTGAGACAAGCCATCAGTGTCATACACTGGGCCTGTTTCACTCATGTGTAACTCATGCATATTAGCCATCAACATAACAGCTGCATTGGCCTGCAAGTCCTCCATATCATCATCTGAGTCTGCATCTGCCATAAAGCTCTGTTCTTTGTTTGTGAGAGATCCACCAGCTTCATCCTTAAGAGCCAAAAGAAGAGCCTCTTTTAAATAAGCACTGCCCCTAGTCCTTGGCTTTGGGCATGCATTAGCCAGGTGTCCCTTCTCATTGCAGTTGTAGCATCGAAGACCATTCAACCCATTCTGAGCATTTCCCTGTTCCACCACTTGAGCTCTGTTGTTATTCCTTCCCATAGCATTAAACCCTTGACCACCTCCCATTTGACGACCATAACCACGATTCTGAACTTCAACTCGTCCATTGTTCACAATAGCCTGATTTCGGGTATTGGATAAGGAACGAATACGATTGTTGGATTTGTTGGTATAACGGCTAAAAGCATTAGCAATCATAACAAATCCCTGTTGCAGTGCTCTGAACGGATCGGATTCCTCACTAGTTTGACTATGAAGTGCTTGATCATTGTTGTTGTTGTAAGGAACCAATTGATTTTGTTGAGGTTGCTGTGATTGATCGTTTGGTGTAACTGAGGCAGTTGGTTGAGTTGCTTGTTGAGGAGGATAACTTTGTTGAGCATATAAGGCAAGTTGTTGATTTTCCGGATGTGTAGGTTGAGCAATTTGAGCACGGAGAATCCTTTCCCGATCAACTTCCTTCTCATGAGGCTTCAAGTAATCATACAACAATCCATATGTAGAATGATGCATATTCTTTGCTTGACGGAGAAAAATGACATACTTCTCCCATTCAGGACCAAGACTACTCAGGAACTTAGTATTCACTGCAATTCTTGGCATGATGATGTTGTGTTTATCCAAATCATTGATGATGTCTGAAAATCGATGATGATAAGACTCTAGTGTCTCTCCAGGTTCAATCATGAAGTGTTCATAAGCCAAGTAAATTTTGGATTCCAAATCCTCCTGATTGAGTACAGATCCTTCCATAAGAAGATGAATATGGTCCCACATTTCCTTTGCAGTCTTTTGAGCATCAACACTTCGAAGAATTGGGTTAGGTAATCCTAAAAGGATATATTGCATTGCAAGCTCATCAGCTTCATAGTGTAGAAGTTCTGTTTGATTTAGATCTGCAACAGTAGCAATGTTTGTTTGTTCATCTCTTGGTGGAACAGCATTAGGATCTCCGGGTACAATGACAGTAGGCATCTCAAATGGACCTTCCAAGATAACCTTCTTTAAGAACTTTCCATGTGGCTTCTTCAGATAACAAAACCTAAAGAACCTTATCACCCATTGATCATAGTTTCCTGGAGTGAGCATTGGAGGTCTATCAAGTGATCCAGCCTCATGAATTGATTGTTGGCTGCTTAAAGCTTCACACATCTTTGCAAACCAAGTTGGTTCCTTCATAGTGTTCCTCGATGGATGTTGATTGTAGGGTTGAACTTGAAGACTTGGCGGTGTTTGAACCATTTGTGGTGGAGGAATTGCTCCAAGTTGTGGAGTATGTTGTTGATTAAATTGTTGTTGATAAATAGCTTGTTGTTGATTCCATTGTTGATGTTGTGGACTTAGTTGTTGTTGTCGTTGAGGATAAGTGTAAGGGAAATAGTTAGAGTATGGTGGTTGAGACATGTTGAAAACTTGTGTTGGTAAAAATGGATCTTAGTAGTCGAATGAACCTTTGTTGAAGAAGTATCCTTAGGCGTAGAAATCGCAATAGCCAAGTAGCACTTATGCGTAAAAACACCAAAGTTACGCGTAACAATAAGAAGTTACGCGTAGATTTAGCTTACGCGTAAGTATGGAAAAGACTCTAAAGTTATGCGTAGACAAAATTTATGCGTAGAAAGTTAGGCGTAGGATTATCTTATGCGTAAGAATAGGCTTAGGCGTAAGAAAAATCTTATGCATAGGATTTCTATGCGTAAGCTTATGCTTATGCGTAATTTTAGGGTTTTATCCCAAGTGATCTTTTACACTGTCACAGTGCAAAAGATATCCAAAGTCGACGTATTTTCAGACTTATCCAAGTAAGAAAACACGGAGTAAACCACGAAAATGAAGATCAAACCAAGGATAACCTTACGCGTAGTTTTAGGGTTTTGCTACGCGTAGGATTACTTGTAATTTTGATTTTGCCCAAAGATGTTTCTAAACCAGTTTTTGTGTGATGAAATAGCTTCAATAACACCAAAAGACACAAAAGTGTGAAACTTGATGATCCAAAGCTCTTAAAACAGTTATGCGTAGGACTTAACCCTCGTTCAAAAACTAGTAGAAAAACAATGATCCACACATAAAGTTCCAAACTTTTTGCCAAAAACAGTAAGTTTAACACCTTATAACGTTGAAAGGACAAGAATCTTGGATTAAAAAGTGTAAAAAATACGTTTTTGATCAAGCCAAAGTCTAGGAGACGCAAGTTAAGCGTGAGACCAAAACTCACTTCAAACAATACGTTCACTCAACTATTAGGCGATTGATACCACTGTTAGGTCACTAGTTTTACAAACACAAGTAATATAGAAAGAGATAAAGGTGATTGAACAAGATCCAAACACACACACATGATAATAAGGGACGGTTATGTGTAAGATGTATGTGAAAGAAATAACTTGAACAACCAACCCTCAAGTGAGGGTTTACATAAGGTATTTATAGGAGGAAATCTAGGGCAACACTCCTAGTTTCCATCCTTTCTTTAATGGGCTTGGGCCTAAGCTCATGGGCCTTCTACATAAGCTTAAGGCTAATAACAAACATAAAGGCCATAATAAGCTACTTATTACATAATAATGACTAACACTTGAATTATAGTTTAGGAGTGATTCCAACAGGTACTTGAATGATCAAAGGTAATAAGTGTTATAGCAAATGATTGCTTCTTATGGAAGGAGGATGGAACAAGATGACTACCAATAGATGTCCAAGGATAACACTAAGAGTTATATATAGGTGTCAAGTCATAATAAATGATCCTAGTGATTAGATTTAAGCTTGAGGTGATATTAGAAAAAATTCTTAAAAATCAGAAGAATTGAAGAACTTATCTTTATCTTACTTTAAGATAGAAAGGACTAGAAGCAATTTCCTAAAAATGTTTAATTTGTCCTCTTTAAGTGTTTTAAGAGATGAGAAATAGTTTGTGAGTAGTTGAAGCGGAAATATGGTGAGTTTTTATGTGTTGATAAATCAAGAGGCATTTTGACTAAGATTTTAAGTAAGCCTTTAGTGAGTCTAAGCCTTTCTCATCCTTGAAATGGTTCTAGTTGGATTCTAAAAACATATGCTTAGCTAATGAGATGTTATCTAGGAAGTTATCTTGATGCAAGAAATGCTGAATTATTGATCTGATGTCACGGATCCCACGGTTCCCTCAAGAAAGGGATCCGGCTAGGCTAATCATTGGGATCCGGCATCTGCAGATCAGAATCTACACAGGAATGATGTGCAAATTTTGCACACTAATAAATCTATAAGTAAAGCAATAGGAACAAGCATGTTGTCACAAAACGCTACTTATAAAAGTATGATAAAGTAACAATATCCAAATTTCCATAAACCAAAAGAACTAACACGTAATTATCCAAACATAAAATAAATGAAAATAAGCACAATCCCATTGTCTCTTTCGTCAATCCTTTCTTTTCCTTTTTGACGGCTTAGTGAGGTTGTAAGCGAGGTTTTGAATCATGCCCCTTAATTGCTTAAATTCCGCGGTCTCGTTTGGAATGGTTGGAAGTTGTTTGTGGTATTCAAGGATTTCCAATTTGATGTTGGCTACGGGGTCGATGTCTTCCTCATCTTCATCTTCTTCTTCTCTGGCCGAGGAGTCCGAGAGAGCTTCAGGTTTCTCTCCATTAACCATGAACCGTTTAGAGCGTTGTTTGGTAAGAGGTACCATGACGTGATCGGAGAGGTAATGATCATCGTTAATAGGAGATGGTTGCAGTGTACCAACATACTTACAAAGTCGTGTTAGGAGCATACCATATGGAAGTACCATGTTGGAAGCTTTGAATACCCCAGCCATTCTCCTTACCATGTAATAGGCAAGATTAAATGGCCTTTGGTGGGTAAGACAATAGATCATTTGCACAAGACATGCGTTTGGATGATCTTTGTTTCCAACTAGGTTAATGACATTTTCCGTAAGGATTTCTTCCCATTTTCTAAACATGGGATGTATTTCGAAAAGTTCCATTTGAAAGGGATTACGGTGAATATGCTTTTTGTTACGGTCGTAACGAGATTGGTCGGTCCTAACTTTGAAGATAGTATCTCTAATGGTTTCGGGATCGTCGAGAGGAGTGTTATAGAGAGGCTTAGGATTAAGTGCAAGATTTTGAGCGTTAATTGCCCAATCTTGAGAGTACATACAAATTCCTTCACAAGGAATGCGATGAATTTGAGTAAAGGTGTTGAGGGGAAAAATAAAGTTTTCTTTGTTGATGATGAAGGCGATTGAGATGCTATTGTCGGTGTTTCTAATGATCTTAAAGCTTTTGTAAAATTCAAAAATGAAGACCGGACAAACTTCATCTATGTCAAGGAGACAATCAAAGTTGATCGTCGAGAAAACTTGACGAATGTCGGTATCTTCAAGGAAACATTCCTTGACTACACGACCTTCGTGGATAAGTCGTTTTACAAGGCTTTTGAATATTTTACGGTCGGTTTTGGTTAATCCCTTTTTACGATAATAGTGAGTAAGGTAATGGACGGTGTCATGATGATCTTGTTGAGTAGCTTTGGGCATGGTTGTTCCTAAAAATACAAATTTTCAATTAAAAGAAAATTAGTTGGAATGGGTTTATGGTTTTGATTTGTATTAACAATGTTGTGAACACAAAGTGATTTTGTTAAAATCCCCCTTTTCATGATTAATTTGAAAAACCCTAATTGAGTTAATTGATTAGATATTAAGAAACCATAAACCCTAGGATGTGGATGATGAAAGTTAGAACAAGTTAATGTAATTACTTACAATGGTGTTCTAGGAGGGAATACTTGAAAGTATGGAAGCCAACGAGGATGAATTCTGTAGCTTGGTCGTTTTTGTGTTGTGTGAATAGAGGGAAAAACAATCAGTGGTGAATTTTTGAAAGCGTATAGCTGAGTTCTGTTCCACGGTTCCCCCGGATCCTTTATGTTTGGGATCCGGCTAGTACAACTAGAGGGATCCGGCCACTGTGGACAGAAAAGGAGTTGTTTGGCATTATTTTTGTAGTAGGCTTATAAATTAGCTTGCTAAAAAGATAGTTCGGAGGTATTAGATGAAAATTGTTTTTGGATGACGGCTTTTGATGAATCACATATCGAGGGTTCATATGTTATGACAGCGTTAGTTTGACGAATCAAAAGGAATACTATTTTCGATGATGAAAAAGACGGAGAAGTGACGAAAGAGACTTCTAATGATGTAAGTGATTAATAAACAAAGAGAACTTATGAAAAATAAATTGATCTCATGTAACCTATCTAATGAAAAGTAAAACATACCTCTATGCTTCTTGGTTTGGCATAATACCAAAACAAAATTCTTCATGATCTTTTTGGAATCTCCAGATTTATGTTGTAAGAATACTAAACATTCTTTTTGCAAAAAGAAATATTTAGATAAATTCTTTATGCTCTTCTTGGTAACTCCAATTCCAAGTATGGATAATGCTTAAGAAAAAAAAGTGTTAGAGCATTCTATCATTGTCCAACAATAAACAATATACTGGTTTTTAAGATATGACAAAAGTAATCCTTCTTTGTAGTTTTCAAACATACATGGATTGTATCAAGTTTTTAAAGTACAACATACTGTAAGAAACTTGGTAACGAAGCTCTGATGCCAATTGTGGAAAACTAGAAGGGGGGGTTGAATAGTTTTACCAATTTAAAACTTCCTTTTGAATATTTAGATCGAATTATGTCAATCTATTTGATTGTTTATGTTGAACGTTGATAGATAGATATATAAGCGTGTAATGAAATATAAAGTTAAGAAGCACATCACCACGACACAAGTTATTTACAGTGGTTCGGCTACAAGGACACCTTCCTTGCCCTACTTCACTCCCCGAGTCACCTACTCGAGAGTTCGTAAGCACTACACCAACTCCTTATGGCGGAGAAGCCTTCACAACGTCGCTTAACCTTTTTCCGGTACAAAGCTAAATACCGAGTTCTTTCACACCAAGGTGAACCACACCTAACACAACGTCACCTACCCTTTATACGGTGCTAGGCTAACCACTGAGTTCTTTCACACCTTAGGAGAACTAATCCTATCACAATGTCGCCTACCCTTTAATAGGTACTAGGCTAAGCACCTAGTTCCATTACTATGGAGGAACTACTACCCTTCACAACACAACACCTAATATGAAGGAGATCAATTCCTTGTTACACCTTCATCAAGGATATCATCATCCTTGGAAACAAACAAACAAATACTTATATGTATAACGATGCACCTCATCGATTATACGACCTAGGCGTTCTTCCCAAATGCTACTTGATTTGATTCTTCGGCATCCTTCACTAATGCCTTCGTCTTGACACTTTTAGCATTCTTCACTAATGCTTTGACACGGATGATGAGCACCTTTCACTAATGCTTTCATCTTGATACTTTTGGCATTCTTCACTAATGCCTTCAACCCAACATCTATGTAGAAAGGAAGAGCTATCAACAAGAGAACCTTAGTTGTATTGATGATGACGAAGCATGACAATTCATGGACTTGAGCTTGCACGTCTTCAAGAAGTGGTGATCTCTCCTTTAAGAGGAACCTAGAAGATCACACAAAAACAAAAGACAAACTACATAGATCACTTAGATCTGAGGTTAGAGGGTTAGAATACTTTGGGAAGTATGTGTGTACAAGTGATGAATAGAAAGGAAGAAATGGCTCTCTATTTATAGAGAAAATTCTCTACTGTTCCCCGGATCCCACGGATCCCTTCCACTTGGGATCCGGCTAGCACAAAGCCAGGGATCCGTGTAACGCTCCTCTTTGCCCATGGGTATTTTTGGTTATGGTTCATGGGTTGATCCATGGTTTTCTTTCTAGATGCAATGAACATGGTCAAGTGGTATATATAAAACCATGGGTTATGGGTCAATACCATTTGCTAGTTTTTACCCATTTTAGTATTTACATGTTTTTACCTATTTTAGTATATACATGTTTTTACCCATTTTAGTATACTTAGTTTAAGTATGTGCTACCCCAATATGTAAACATTAGTTGTTGTACATATATATCTAAATCATAAAATCACTTAAGCTTGTTTTAGTGTTTTATGTGAAAACGTAAGGTTGCGTTTAGTTGAGGGAAAACACCCTTGTTTTCCACAAAATGTTTTGTGGAAAACAAGGAAAACAGAGATCGCGTTTAAATCAACGTTTTCCAACAAAATGTTTTGCAAAACACAAATCCCCTATTTCCTAATTTAACAAGGAAAATTACAAAACAAATTTTAGTTGTTTTCCTTTGTAACCCTCAACCCTCCCTCCCTTTCTTCAAAACAGAAAATAGAAACATCAACTAAACGCGTTTTTTATATTTTCAAGTGTTTTGTAGAGATTAATTCTCCTTCCAAATTTTTACAAAACTAGAGATAGAAAATAAGAGAATTTGTTCTCCAACTAAACGCACCCTAAGTGTGTTAGAAAACTATTAACTCAAACTATTTACGTACTTTATTTGTTTCGTTAAAATGATTTTACGTTTGTTATCGACAAAATATTAGAAGATCGTAAAATATAAATAAACGTTTTTACGGCTTATTTGTATTAACAAAACCCACAAATAAACACACACAAAAGACCAATCATATCTCACACTCTTTCTCAAAAATGTAAATTGCCACTCTTGTGCTAAATAGCAACCGGCGCCACCAACTAAATCTGCCACCACCGCTAACGGCATGTGTCGGCATCACCACCCCTTCACATGGTCTAGGTGGACTTCGCTCGCCAAAACTTTTAGTATAGTCGTAAAACATTGCACGCCAAAATATTTAGTTTTAGGGTACCCGCCGCCGCAACGCGCGGGTACCCTGCTAGTCATCATAACGTATGAGAACATGTGCTCGGTTAAAACTTTTTGATCGTATAACAAAATTACATAAACAATGACTTAAAATTTTATAGATATCAAAAAACCTATTTTCATGATAAATATAAAAAAAACTTAGACAGAGAGTTGTCAAATCCTCAACAAATTCTTCAAGTATATAAGATCAAAATAAGTGCTGTTTAATTATTTAAGCATCTTTAGATCCAATAATTCAGTTATTTAATTACGTTATGTATGTATATATATATATATATATATATATATATATATATATATATATATATATATATATATATATATGTATATATATATATATGTATATATATATATATATGTATATATATATATATACATATATATATATATATATATATATATATATATATATATATATATATATATATATGTATATATATATATATACATATATATATATATATATATATATATATATATATATATATGTGTGTGTGTATATATAGAATCCGGATCGATTGAGAAGGTATTTATTTTGAGAAGATTGAGAAGGTTTTCAAAAACAATAGATTTTTAACTTTGATCCATGTTTTTCAAGCATAAAACTCATTTTAATGTGATTAAAACTCAAAATGTGTAAACAAAATTTGAATCAATGTTAAAAATCTCTCGATTTTGCGATATATGTAGAATACTGAATCATCTGTACAAATTTAATGAATCATCATCATAACTCGATTTTAACAATGATTTGTGAATCAAATTTGTGATTTATAGATTCGATTCACCATAAAATGATGTTTACTTGTGAATCAAATAAAAAACATGAATCAATTTGCTCAAACGAAGATTTCTCAATCTTCTCAAAATAAAAACCTTCTTAATAGAACCGGAGCCTATATATATATACACACACTAGCTACAGGCCCGCCCGTTGGGCGGCTAGCTTCAAGAAATCTTCAAGATAAAATTAGTAGCGTACTTTTTAAGATATCGTTAAACTTAATATAATGTTCAGAATAAAAATAACTTTATGAGAGTCATAATCGTAAAAGAAAAAAGATACATATTCACTATAGTTTAATAAAAAATCCCGAATTTTTCCATTCTTTTCGAATATTATTTGCCCAGCCATGTAATCAGAAGGTAGAGCTCCATTTTTTCTATACAAAACTCTAAATCAATTGGACAGTATATGTTTTTAGTTTCAATGGAGAATACGACATATATTTGAATATTATTTACGCTTGAAAAACATGATTCAAAGTTAAAAATCTATCGTTTTTGAAAACCTTCTCAATCTTCTCAAAATAAAAACATTCTCAATCGATCCGGATTCTATATATATATATATATATATATATATATATATATATATATATATATATATATATATATATATATATATATATACATGTATGTATGTATATATATATGTACATAACGTAATTAAATAACTGAATTATTGGATCTAAAGATGCTTAAATAATTAAACAGCACTTATTTTGATCTTATATACTTGAAGAATTTGTTGAGGATTCGACAACTCTCTATCTAAGTTTTTTTATATATTTATAATGAAAATAGGTTTTTTGATATCTATTAAACTTGAAGTCATTATTTATGTATTTTTGTTATATGATCTAAAAGTTTTGACCGAGCACATGTTATTATAATAACTGTAAGTTCCTCTACTTTGGCCTACTAAAAGTTATACAAAAGTAAAATGAAAATACATGTTATTATACACATCATACAAGCTACCAGAGTTATGTTGATTTTTGTATTATTTGCTTAAGAATGAATTAGGTGTGTATATTCTGCCCGTTATGAGTTTAGTTGGCCAAAGTTATCTTTGTCCTCAAGTTAATATGACATGAGCAAGTTGATAAGTTTGTTTGGTTATGAACTTTTAAGTAAACTTGATATTGTAATTGAAATAAAACAGAATACTTTAATCGGTTAATAAAAGGTAGACAATAGTCAAAAAAACGTATGCAACAAGATAGATAGCGTTGTATATGTGATGAGTGTCTAAACACTCATCATTTTTGTACAATATAAACTGCAAAATCATCTGAAAACACTCAAAAATGCATCAAAATGATGAAAATATCACAAATCAGTGTTTTATGTGTTTTAAATGCAAAAATATCAAAATCAGATGAAAAACATATCAAATTTGCAAAAATTGCAGTTTTAGTCCCCCAAGTTTCAAAAGTTGTCAAAAACAGTCCCTGAGCACATAATTTCAAAAGTAAAGTCACCAAAGGTCCTTTTAAAATCAAAAGTTGTCAAATTTAGTCCTTTGGTGAAAATATCAAAAGTTTGAGAAAATTACAAAAATGGTCCTTCAAGTTTCAAAATTGGCAGAAATGGCCGCTGGAAAATTGCAAAATGGCAATTTTGGTCCTTATACTTTTGAAGGTTGTCACTTGTGGTCCCTTGGAATAACTTTTCTGAATTGGCAGCTATGGTCCCTTGATTTTCAGGATTTACACAATGAGTCCCTAAGATATTAAACCCTTTCACCCATTTTGAACCCCTATCAACCCTTGGACCCCTGTCATTTAATCATTTTGACCCCTTTGATTATTATTAGTCTGGTCAATCCTGGTCAAATCCCAACCCACTTGGCGCCAAAGTCTTCACCCTCTCAACTGCTTCTGCAAACTCAGCTATCCCATCCCCCCTCCTCTCCATTCCACTCCACCTTGTTCCCCCCACCTTAACTAACATCCAAACTACATTAAATGCTTCCCTAACCCCTCTCCCATCCCCCAATTGGCAGAGAAGGAATTTGGCGCCAAAAATCGTTTTGAATGGTCAAGATCAAATCAAAGCAATCCAATGGCTTAGAATGGTGGGAAAGATTCAGAGGAGAGAGGCAAAGAGATTGGATTATAAAAAGAAAGCAATGGGAGCAAAGAAAAGAGTCTACTAGTTTTTCATTTTTTTACTTATGTCGTTTTTATGTTAAATCTTTCAATTCAATATAAGACTTGTAATGTTTTGTTAAATTGTATTAACTTTAAGTATTTAAATGTATTGAAACTGATTCCAAGTACCAATTTCAGTTTAATGTTATAATCCTCAGTTTATGTCACTGTTGAAATTTCCAAAGTTAAAATCTCATTTAAAAGCTTCATAAATCTCATCTATCAGATTCAATAAGCTTAAATGAGCTTGTGAAAGCCTTATACAAGCTCACACTCAAGTTTCCACTCATTGTGATCCTTGGTCAACAAAAGTCAAACAGGGTCAAAAATGGGAATGCAGATGGAAATGGGTTGATGCAGAGGTGGATTGGGTTGTTTTGGATTCATTTGGGGTGATATTAAATAGGTTAGTGGTTCATGGTTCATGGTTTCAAGCTATAGCAGCTTTGGACTTTTGTAAGTCATTTTCAAGTTTTTATGCATACTCAGTATTTGTAGTTAAAACTGGTTCATTTCTGTTTTAAAAGTTGTAATTAGGTTAAGTGAATGTAGTTTGATCATTAATACAAAGTTGCTCAGTGTTTAGTTCAATTTAATCTTCAAAACAGTTTACAAAGGGGTGTTTGGTTCTGCTGAATTATCTGTCTCAGAGGTCTATTCAGTGGTTGATTGCTGTTAGTTCATGTTTATTAAGTGTATTTAAGTTCAATTGAGTCAACATCTTGGGTCTGCTAGCACCAAAAGTCAAAAGTTCCTTTGAATCTGTCTCACTTGCTCACTGTTGGAGTTTTAAAATTGCAACTCATTAATTTGTGTTTAGAAATCATCAATATTGCTTGCATTAGGTTTATAACATCATTTAACATCAATCTCAGTGAAAAAAAATGGAATCAAAGTTCATCTAAGTCAAAGTTTCTCAATTTCTTCAAAAGTCAAAATAGCAAAAAACCTGTTTTGGGTTCAGTTGGAAGGATTTTTTATGATCTAATCTCTGGGTCTTAACAAGTGAGACTTGGCATTCTTAAAAGTTAAACTGGTACCCTTACTTATAAGCATTTTTGTGGAATTTTGCAATTTATTTAAGAGCTTCAAATAAGCTCTTCTTTCTGGCCTTAACTGCCCTGCACCACAGGCTCAGTTTACACTGAGCTTTTCTCAGATTTTGTGCAAGGTGCACAGGGCTCAATAGAGCTGGTCATGGTCTGAATTTTGGTACACTTGGTCTCACCTAGGTCTATTGTAGGATACAAGTTTTGGTTTCAGGTTTCCAGCTTATTCAAGTGCTTATTTGCCTGCTTAAACCTGGCACCCTCTAACTGTTTTTAAGCAAAATACTCAAAACATCAAATCTGTACTTGATTGAAATTCAGTGGTTGTAACTTGTTGATTTTAGCTGCATTTAGTTACTTCTAGCATATTTGAGCTTCTTTATCAGTTTGGTAGCATTTGGATTCAATTTGCATAATCAAGTGCTTATTTCAATAAGCACTTCTTCAGCAGTTCCATTTTTCTCCAAGCAACCTCATGTTTTTCCATTTTTCATAGATTCCTCATATAATTTTAGACTTTTCCTGAAATTTTCAGATTTTTCTAAGCTTGTTTGCTATTTTTCTTAATTTAAATCACTTTTTAGCACTTTTTAAATAGCATTTAATATAAAAAATTAAGAAAAGGTTCAAAAAAATAATTTTTCAATTTTCTTAAGTTTAGATAAATATAAAAAGCCAAAAAAGTATTTTTCCATATTTTTCTTAGTTAAAATTGTATTTTTAAATAATTTAAGTAGTTTTTAATAGTTTAAAATTCATAGAAAATAGAAAAATAATCAGAAAAATACAAAAATAGTTTTGAAAATTCTATTTTGATATTTTAGACTTTTCCAATTCATAATTTTATTTTTCTAGCTTTATTTCCTAATTTCTTGTATTTTAATTAATTATTTAATAGTTAAAAATAGTTTTTAATTAATAATAATTAGATAAATAGTTATAAAAATAATTTTCTTTTTCTAAATATTTTCTTTTATCATTAGGTTTGTAAAAATATCATTTTCATATTTTTAGGGTTAATATTGTATAAGTTTCACTTTTTAATTTGTACGTCGCGTAGATTTTTAATTCAGTTTTATAAAAACATAAAAACAAAAACATCATTGTAAAAATAGTGATAGCGTTTATTTAATAGATTTTATCTTTTTAACTTTCTTTAATTTGCATTTAAGCCGTTTTAATTTATTGGCTTTTGTTGTAGTTATAATCATAATCTGATCCTTTTTCCGTTCAAATTCCGCGATCACTTTACGTTTGATAATTCATTGCACAACTCGCTGGGACATAACGACCCGGGGAAACACTATACTCCTCAGATCTTCATTGATTTCGTGCTTAAGC
>BPTQ01000006.1:50596691-50614572 GCA_019973895.1 Chrysanthemum seticuspe | reverse complement strand
TTAATTGCCTTGTTGTACCAACCTTCTTATACACATTAATAAAGTAAGATAAAAATTAATAGTTTATTACCGTTATTGTTTATATCTAATTTAACATAGATTATCCTTTGGTATGTGGAATGTAATAGTTGAATTAGATATTATTATACAAAGTACAGGAGTAATAATCTTAACATTTTTTATACTGTTATATAATAGTGTTTCCACATTATAATAAACTGTAACTGTTGTTACTATGTTAATCTGAATAAAAGTTGCCGTTATCATTTATCATTGTAATTTACAAATAAACTACACGTATTGCTATTACGTTCAACGTTTGAAACTTTACCAACCTTTTTACGTTTAAATGCTTATATAGTACGTTTCATTATATTCTATATATTAAAGAGTTGCTTCTAAATAAACTACACAACAAAAATACACTAAAAGAGTGATGATTCAAAACATTTGTTAATTGTTATATATCTTATATTACTTTGCATGATATATTCGTAAATTTGCATTTTTCCAACCATTTCAAAGTTTGCAACTTGCATTATCGTTATGCACATCAAATAAACATTTAATGTTACTATTTACTATTGCCGTTGAAAATAAGTCTAATTGTATCATTGTTGTCAATGTCAAATAATATTACACCTTTGTGATAATATATTGTCATATTTTTTACAATTCTAATAATGAGGACATGAAACATATTATTATAGATTAAGTTGATAATGTAAGGTGTATGGTTTCCTATTAGATACAATTTAATCTATATTTGTTATTGCCATTATTTGATAATTAAAAATAGAATGAAATAATTACACATATTCTTCCAACCATGTTGTTCCGTTAATTTTTCATGACAATAAATGTTGTACAACGCTAATATGGAAAACAAAAAAATTAGACAGCATGTTACCTTTAAAATAAATCTCCTAAATTTTTAAAACTTGTTTCCCCATAATCCCATATATTCTTGGATTTTACCATCTAGGGTAAACGAGACACATCTTACAGCTCTTCACCTTCAACAAACCCACCGTCGTCCTTTAACCCATCCCCACTTTCACCTTCAACCACCATAGAGCGACTTCACCACTCACATATCTCCGGAAATAACCACCAAGATCCAACGACAACCAAGCCTTAAGTAAGATTCCAACTAAGATCCAATCATAATCAAATTCTATATCATCACGTTGTCTTTCATTGTCTCCATTGCTAAGACTGTGACAAACAAATCGTCATTGTCCTATTACTCCTTTCACCGCCTCTGCCACCTTCATCTACCATCACCACCAGCATGGCTCCGCCGCTGTCTGCCCCCGTATCACTTTACACCGCCAAATACCACCATAAAAAATTGATTTGCAAATACGCCCATCACATATCCACATTCTGATCACAAAATATTCCGGTCACATCTCTTTTCTCTTCTATAGGTTAACAACCAATTCAAAAAGACATGTAATTGTAATATTTTGTGTTACAAGAAATTAGATCTTAAACAAAACCATGTAAACCATTGGTCTCAACACAGAACAACCTCATCGAAAGGGATACTTGTTGTGGTTATGTCAGATTCTGGTGGTGGTGGTGGCGGCTGATGCGGTGGCTGCGGTTGATGTGTTTCTAGGAGTTTGTGTACTTTTTGTTTAGAGAGGGCGTGGTTAAATTGTTTGCGTGTGTTTTTGTGTTGTGTTTGAGGTTTTATATCCCGATCTACCACCAAAACCACAAGATCTACCACCAATACCATATATAACTGAAACCATAAAAAAAGTGGTTCTGGTGCACTGTGACGGCGGAGGATGAGGTGGTGGCGGTTGAGGAGGATATGATGGTGGTGTATCTGAGCAGATGGTTTCTTATTTGAGAGGGAAAAAACAATAGTGTGTGTTTTTTATGTGTCTAAATATGTGTCGTATGTTATTTTATTTTATTTTGATTTTAGAACCTACAATATGTTATAATAGGCTGTATAAATGTTATTGGTTACAAGTTGACTGAATTGAATAGGCTATATGAGTATTAGCGGTTACAAGTTAATTCAATTAAAAACAAATATTTCTATAACAAGCAAGTGATATATTCTGACAATTAAGTTTCCATTAATTTATAGAAAGTATAAAGCAACATAAAAAAGAAAAACTTATCTCATCAACAATTGGTTGAATTGCCAAAAACAAATATAGGCACCTCTTATAATTACACCATGAGCCATTCACATTAAATAGTCATTTTTTTAAATTTTATTTTAATTTATTTTTATTATTATTTTTTTATAAAGCTTTCGTATTAATAACGTGTTGTGAATAATAAGAAAGAACAAAAGCAATGGTAAAGACAATAAGAATCGTATTATTCATCTCATAATAGAGGCATGTATATATAATTACAAAAAAGAGTATTTTATAAAATATAATCTTCTAAATAAAGTAACTACTAGTATTAAAAAATATGGATATATTGGGTTAACTTTCGTAAGGAGTTGACATATCCATATATCCAATGAACTAATCTTATCCATTCACTTTTCATCAAAATTAATAAAAAAATTATTTTTCATTTTTTTAAAACAAACATATCTTTCAAATGTTAAATCTTCAAGCTACGAAAAATACATCATCGCGACGAGAATTAAGTTATCTTTCTATAGATATGCACTTCTATATAATTTCGACGATTTTTTTTTTCAAAATTTTCGACGAGAAAAATCACATGTGATTTTTAAAAATCACATGTGATTCTCACATGTGAATTTTTTAGGTGGAAATTTTGAAAAAAAATTAGTTGAAAGTATATAGAAGTGCATATATATAGAAAGATAATTTAATTTTCGTCGCGATGATATGATTTTTTTCGCGTAACGATTAACGGTTTGCGAGATATTTAATTTTTAAAAAAATTATAAAATTTTAAACTTTTTGTTTTGATAAAATATAAATGAACATAATTGATTTATTGAGTATATGACAAATATAAGATTTATATTGATGTTTTTCTCTTTTCGTAAATTGGTACATTGCTCAAAAGAATCTTTTCGGTGGGACACAAGGGGACATACGCTGTGTATAAATAGAATGCTCAACCCGTTCTACAGAATGTCATTTAAAGCAACTAGAAAAGGCCAAGTATTCAAACTTTCGATATACATATGGCTTCGAAAGAAAATGAAATCATTCGACCCACAGCGAATTTTCATCCTAGCCTTTGGGGAGATCAATTTCTCGTTTACGAAGAGGTACGTACACAACAAGAAGGAAAATAGATGACCCATGCAAGTGATAAACATTGTATTAGAGTAATTCATTTGGTAAAAATACGTAGTTAAACCATGAATTAAATAGGCGCATGTGTTTATTATGCAAACCCAAGCAAATATAAGTTTCTATCTAAAATTTACACGTGTGTGTCTTCAGAGTTAAGATGTAATCTATCGGTCACGTCTAGTGAACTACTATTACTTTGGTGTTTATTCATTTGTAAATGCAGCCAGAAGATCAGGTTGACATGCTTGAGTTGTAGGAGGCGGCATATATGAGGGTTGATGGTGAAGTAATATTAGACGATGCTCTTGTTTTTACAAAAAATCATCTTGATAAGATGTCGAAAGATTCTCTTCGATGTAACCCTACCCTTTTTAAGTACATACAAGATTCACTGGAGCGGCATATACGTAAAAGGTTACCCAGAATAGATGCATTGCTCTACATACCTTTCTATGAAGAAAAAGTATCTCATAATAAGTCGTTACTAAGGCTTTCGAAGTTAGGGTTCAACTTGCTACAATCCATGCACAAGAAAGAGCTTAGCCAACTATCCAAGTATACAACCTTAGCCCTTTGTTTTGATGTTAAATTTCTCAATATGGTATTAATTTAATACTTCTTCCTAATTGTTGTTGAGTTTATGATATATAAAATATAATAAAACATAAAGACATCAAGAGTACACAGCGGAAGACTTAAGATCATAACAAATAAATTAATTAACTGAAAGTATGCGTAATGTACCTCTTGCGAATGTCAAATCCCTCGAGCAAAGCAAAACAACCCTCGAGCAAAGTAAACCAAAGAAGTACTTATTGGTGTAAGAATAATGTCTTACAACCACGTTCTTGTACACACGTACTATTAGCGATTCGATGCGAATGCTAGTTCTTGATCACAATAGAATAACCAAACACCTTTGTTATGTTCAAGGTCACTCGTAAATCCCTTACAATGGGGATTCACTCGTCGACCAAGAATAAGAGGAAAGAAAAGAAGAAGTTTGGCTTTCTAATGAAATCAAGTGTACCAAAGGATGAATACATGGGGATGTATTTATAGCCTTATGGTAGATGTCATGTTTACTATGGTTTCCGATGTGGGATTCCATAGTTTCGGCCAAAAACAAGCCCAAAAGAAGGTTCCTAAAACCGTCTCTTGGCTTGTTTACTTTTCTTCATATCCCGTTGACATTTAACGACCAATAGTCACTTTCGATAAGTGCTTATCGCTCGTTTAGTCGTTTATTGTGAATTTAATAATTAAACATAATATTTTATATTAATTATTTAAACATCGAGTCTCATACGTAAAGTGTGCAATCCCGTGGTCACGAGTTCGAATCCGGACATTTACGTACTTGTAAATATATACATTTTCCAACAGCTCCCACTTGGATATGTTTACAAAACGTGAAATGACATTGGTTAGCGTCTAGCAACACGCCAATGCCCCCGGTACAACTCGTGTATGGTTTTCTGGAGAAAAACCAAGTTTGATGATTCATCATCATATTCATCCTTTTGTTTCTAATACCATGTTAATAAGAATATGGATCTCACTCATTTCTTAATTAACTATTCTGTTTCTCGCTTTATGTGATTGATTAAGATTACCAATTCTTCTGAACATATTCCAGAAGACCTTGGGCATGGCCATGCAAACATCTTAACAACCCTACGAGGGGCCCAGTAGTATTATACTTCAAAATAAATTTGAAGGAAACAAATCCCATTTTGACTACAAGCAGGATTCATAAATTTCGCAACACTTCTGAAAACAACCCTTATAACTACCAGTTACGTATAGCGTTAGATTGCGTCACAAAAATGCACTACATCCATGACATATCTCTTGTATCTCAAGTCAGAGGATAAATATCCATGATATACTTAATGACAAAGATCCATAAAGTATCATCATGTGAGTGGGATAAGTCCTATACTCAATTCATTGAATATCATCTGAAATTAGTCATGCTACGCATCAATATACTTTCAAGTATATTATAACTAATACTCAGATTTGTCTTAATTCAATATCATTCCCATGTTATTGATTGACAACGGACTATTTAGAATAACTTAAGTTATTCATGGATTTAAACATGCAAACATAGGACACAATATTATAAATGAAATTAAACGTATACCGTACTTTAATTCATTATAAATAATAATTGTTTAACATCCTTTATCCAAATACTAAATAGATCAATGCATGATAATACTAGTTAATGAATTTTGCCACAAGTCATGAGAATCATACTTGTTGACAAGGCATAATTTCAATTAACTTTGATCTATAGGAATTTTGAGAATACTTATTTCAAAAATTCAATAAGTGAATTTCTTGTATATGTTTACACATATTTTGATATTGTCATATCATTCCATAAGGTGCGTGATAACCTGAACCACCCTTTTATGACAATCATCTTTCAAAACTTTAAAGTTTTAAAGTATTCTTTTTCTTTAATGTATAATGCAACTATATGCTCCTAGTTGAGCATAACTAGTCAACATGGTCATCATCAAGGATACCATGACTAGAATTGAGTGTCATCTCAATTATACTAGCATCATTGTGTACAACAATATGCTCTTTAAACATCCGTAAACTTTGAACAGTTATAGTGTAATGTTGGTGCCTACCAAAACTCAAGTTTGTTGGCAATGACAATTATGAAATAATTGCCATATTTCCATCCATAGAATCTAGGAGCATCTCCAGACTGTGGAATGTGATTCTAAATCCAAACATATTCCTTTTAAAATATTTATTACACTAACAACTTTCAATGTTGTCAAATCATCTTGTAACCAAGCATGACACAACAATCTTACAACATGATGTACATGATGAATCTTCAAGTTAGACTTTAAGATCTCATTATATATCCATCATGTTCTATTAGACTCATTGATTTACCACATATGTTTATAGCAATAAACATATATTCCAAGGTTGTATGTGTTATTTCCAAATCTTACAAACTAAGTTTCATTCCCAACTAAAACTTAATTTAGGTGGAATGTAGTTGCCCATACAACATATAAGATTTAAGAAAATAAAAATAATACTCCCACTAGCTTTCAGGAATACTTATGAGCTATCTTATTTAATTATTAAATCAAACATGGATTCAATATTAAACATAAGAATCATCTCATAAATGCATGCATATATCCATTCATGGATTCTTGCAGTTTGTACATATTCAAAGATTATTTGAATTCATAAAACTACTTTGTATTACTTATCGTCCTCGCAAAAGTAATTCCACAACAAAGAGTTATGACATTTATTGTCAAAATTTCATATCAATGAAACTAAGTATGACAATTATAATCTTTATACTTCTATTTAATGTATCTAGTAAAGAATATTCAATCATAGTTAATTGCTTAAATATGATTAATATTATTATCACTAGACATGCATTAAATATGTGTACAATATTGTCCATATGATTTCTACATGAAGATTTAAACCACTAGGGTTTTCATCCTTTGAAGAAACTCATATTCATTATTAAGATAAACCAAGTATCTAAAGTTGATTATCTTTATGGACAACATCTCTACATTCATAGTATGATTGATTTACCACAATTCAACATTTGGTAAATTCATCATCATGATTAACAGGCTTACCATGATCCGGTAACTCATAATCCTCAGCATATTAAATATCTGAGATATCCTTACGGATCTATGAATGACAATTCCATTATATTGAGGTCTATCATATACATGTTTAGCCTCATCATGATATTTGCTAGTGTATTTTAGAAGATTATGTATTTTGTAATTCAATCTTTCAAGATCTTAATCAAAACTCCCACTTGCCTTTAACAATTTAAAGATTACCTTTAAATAGTTTAGCAAGTAGAGCAACAATACATTGTTCTCTTTTGGGATATTACAAAAACATTGACAGTTCTTGACATTAGTTTGTTACAACTCACTCTATAAGTAGTTTAACAAATTCAGAACTTCATTTATAAGACTTAATGTGATTCATCACATTCCATAAACAAATGGTGTCTTATTAATCTTCTAGGTTGGAGTCTTATTGAGTATATTCAATCTATACTCAATATTCTAACCTTGATAACTTTTGGAAGAAAATATAGTTAACTTGAATCAAACATGCCAATAGATTTTGATTCTTCTAACTGAACATACCATAAAACTATGGTATTTCATTAGAATTTATATTGTAAGATAATCTAACAATATTTAAGATAACCATCTACTCTTTGGCTCATCTATTTACCAACAAAGTAAAACTTAATGGTACAATAGAATTACCAAGTCAATTGCATGCATTATAACATAAGTATTCTTGACCAAGTCAAAAGACATACCAGTTATAATCCCACTATACGTTATAAGTCATTGATCAACTCATTGACTTCATGCAAATGTCTTAAAACATAGCAAGTTAACGTCTTACTTTATATTGTAAGTCTTGTATTAAAAGACTTCATGTTTGTGACTTTACAAAATCATAAACATTTTATAATTAAAGTAATTATGAACACCACCTCAGGTTTCAATTAATATTTCAAGTTAATACTTACTACATATATTTAAGTCATTCAACGAATACTTAAATTCAAAGTAGTATTAGATTACTTCATTTAATTATGTCATTCCATGAAAATTCAACGTAAGAAACTGCAAAATCATCCATGCTCGTTCTCACGACACGTGGATATTTTACCTTGGGCTATAATCTAGTTCACGTTCTCACGTAACATAAATTGTAACTACAAGTGTTTCTTAAATATTGAATGACATAAATATTTAAAATAAAGTAGTCTTTGTTATCATCTTGATACATGTTCTTAATAGGGCAATCATACATATTTAAATGTATACTTCCTATTAGAACGTTATTCTCTTACTTTACAGTCAAGAGAATCCTTTTAAATCATATTAATATGTGTTGTACCTTGCACACAATAAGATTTCTCCCACTTGTGCATGGAACAACATCATGTAACATATAAACAACACGATACATGTTCGTTTATTTGATTAATATGATTTGTGTCATAGATATAACTTGTAGCTCCCACTGAATTAGAAATCATTAAAACAACTTCTTATTCAGTAATGCAACACAAATGCTCCCACTGAATCTGACATTAGTTTGTTAGTGTTGCATAACCAGTGAAAACAACTTGCTTGCTTTTTACTTTCTTACACCTTTAAAGAACCATACGTAATCATTACTAAGGTACTAAAAGGTGTATTCTACTCTTTGAATGATGGGTTATCCATCAATGTTATTAACTTGAAAAATTGGGTATGCAATTTCTTCCTTAACAGGTCTACCATCCCCATACTGGTATGTAGCACCTTTAAAGGTTAAAGTAAACCAACTAGATAAATTAAGCTAGTTTTCCTTTTACCAATTTTCGCGGTAATTAGTCTAGCTTCTAATTTAGTAACTCATATACATGTTTTCCAGTTAACCAACATTCATGTTTGTTACAAAAGGATTCATTCACCTAATGAAGGTAATGAAATCGTTATGGAAAATATGACGTGCAATTCATTGCTATGAGTTACATTAGAATTTAGACAATTCAAAACGTTCCTATTATACCTTTCTCATTCATGAAAAGGAATAAGATTGAGTCTAATGCTTCTCCCATGGAAAAGAGACTTCGTTTGTCTTTTCAGTAAATTATTCTCGATCAAACATTTGTTTGAAAGCAGAATGGAGCAATTTACTGATCAAAGACTAAACTTTGTTTACGGTTAAATGTTGCAATTATACATTCAAAAGAATTACAAAATTCAATTTTAGTATTTTCGATAATTAACCTTTTTCAAGAAAATTAATTACCCATGGTTCATAAGCATATAACCATTTAATTTTCACTGAAAAACTAGGATCCAAATTGTCATAATCTCATCACATCAGTTGATCTGCTAGTAATGAACCTTATACAAAATGGTAGAGCTTGTGCTCAATTGCCAATTTCAATTGCAATTCCTAGATTTATGGGATTTACATATAGCCAATTTCAATTGCCATGTAAACATGTTTTATCCCATCTTATGCCTTGAGTTGCCAGTTCTCACTACAAAACTCAATTAAGTTGTCCAACTTAAGAAACTGCAAAATCGTCCATGCCCGTTCTCACGACACGTGGACATTTTACCATTTGATTACGATCTAAGTCACGATCTCACGCAAATAAAAGGTAATCTTAGGTGTTTCCGTTTCGTTGGATGGCATATAACTTAAATTAAAGGGTAATAGTTTTGATGTTAAATCAAATATGTACAAAGATGTCATGCATTCATCTTCGTAACATAGGTTTTATTAAAACATTTATATCTTGTTTTAATGTTTAAGTTTTTCATCATCAAACTTTAATTGAGGTATTGGTTTCACCAATCAAGGAATTTAGTGTTACTTATCATCCATTATACCGTACTTTTGCATAAGTGTAAACACTTAGTGTTTCGGATAATTACCACCGAAGTGGCGCATGGAATTAAAACTAATTCGCCCTTAAGATGAGCTTGCACATTTAATGGCTTACTAAGTAGCTCCACTCGAACTTACAGGGGGCAGAGGACCAGGTACGCGCTAAAGCACAACCTTAGACATCCATTCAGTGTGACTATGCGCACTTCTTTAAACCCCTTTTATTAGTTCATTCTCATGGGTGAGCCGTTCAGTCATTTGTACCAAAGTTATCAATCAATTAAACGATTATGATTACTATTCTTAAAAATACATGTTTCACCATTGTTTAGGTCAGTTTATTTTTCTTGTAAAAATACCCTTGTTACACATAACAAACAAGCAAGTATTTGAAAAAATAAACAAATAAACAATGAAAGCATAACAAATAAAAGTCATGCATATCAAATAGCCACATGCAAACGGTTTTGATAAATCTTATTAATAACCAATTCTAGATCTGTCAATATGCATATATTTAATTAAGACTTCCACCCGTTTTCATCTATGTACAAGGTGAACCACATGCATCGATTCATCGATTGCGTAAGTCAAAACTAAATATATACCACATAGCACATAATTGATTAAATTAATAATTATTGAGGTCTTCCCCAATTTAAGATCTATCATAATTTAATGTATATCACTTAAAACATGAAAGACATACAATAAAAAACAGATCCATGATAAAACATGCATATAATTATCATGGATATCAATTACACTTAACAATTAATGCAATTAAACAGAGTTACGCATATACACATAAAGTTGCATGCATCTTAGGGTTTCTAATCCAATTAAAACAATAGTTTACAAAACCCTAATTAGGGCACCAAAATAAACGCCCCCCCTCAAAATTAGGGTTTAGGTTTTGCAAACCCTAGATCTAAGCATACAAATAATAACACATTCATGTTTATTTTAATTATGTGTTTCAGTAATTAATTACTTGTTATACAAGGCTCTGATACCACTGTTGAGTTTATGATATATAAAATATAATAAAACATAAAGACATCAAGAGTACACAGCGGAAGACTTAAGATCATAACAAATAAATTAATTAACTGAAAGTATGCGTAATGTACCTCTTGCGAATGTCAAATCCCTCGAGCAAAGCAAAACAACCCTCGAGCAAAGTAAACCAAAGAAGTACTTATTGGTGTAAGAATAATGTCTTACAACCACGTTCTTGTACACACGTACTATTAGCGATTCGATGCGAATGCTAGTTCTTGATCACAATAGAATAACCAAACACCTTTGTTATGTTCAAGGTCACTCGTAAATCCCTTACAATGGGGATTCACTCGTCGACCAAGAATAAGAGGAAAGAAAAGAAGAAGTTTGGCTTTCTAATGAAATCAAGTGTACCAAAGGATGAATACATGGGGATGTATTTATAGCCTTATGGTAGATGTCATGTTTACTATGGTTTCCGATGTGGGATTCCATAGTTTCGGCCAAAAACAAGCCCAAAAGAAGGTTCCTAAAACCGTCTCTTGGCTTGTTTACTTTTCTTCATATCCCGTTGACATTTAACGACCAATAGTCACTTTCGATAAGTGCTTATCGCTCGTTTAGTCGTTTATTGTGAATTTAATAATTAAACATAATATTTTATATTAATTATTTAAACATCGAGTCTCATACGTAAAGTGTGCAATCCCGTGGTCACGAGTTCGAATCCGGACATTTACGTACTTGTAAATATATACATTTTCCAACAATTGTTACTGAAAATTTGTATATCACTCATAGCTATTCCATTTCTACTCTTAACTTACTGTAGGTGGTGGAAACATTTTGATGTTCCAAAGAACATACCTTACATGAGAGATAGACTTGTCAAAGTTTACTTTTGGGCATTGTGTGTATACTTTGAGCCACAATATTCTCGTGCTAGGATCTTCTTAACAAAAGTGCTTGCAATGGCAACAATTCTAGACGACACTTATGACGCGTACGGTATTTACGAAGAACTTGAGATCTTCACCCAAGCAGTTGAAAGGTATAAACACGCACAAGTAATCAACCAATTTAATTAGTTGACCAAATTATAATATACTTCTACATCAACTATAGGTGGTCACTTACCTGCTTGGATGCACTCCCCCATTACATGAAACTAATATACAAAGGTCTGTTGGACGTGTATGAAGAAATGGATGATATTATGGCAAAGGAGGGAACACCAAATCATGTTAAATATGCTAAAGAGTCTGTAAGTTTCAACGCCATTAATTTTGCATGATCAGTTATAAGTTAACTAAGATGGTTATATTGTGTACATAGTTGTGAATACAATTATTTTCATATACACAGATGAAAGAGCTCGGTGGAAGTTATATGACAGAAGCAAGATGGAAACATGAAGGATATGTACCAACTATAGAAGAGCACAAATCAGTTGCATTTGTTAGTTCTGGCTACAAAATGGTTACATTTGCCAGTTTTGCTGGCATGGGTGATATAGCATCTGAAGATTCATTCAAGTGGGCTCTTACTAATCCTCCACTCATCAAAGCTTCATGTGCCATTTGTAGGATGATGGATGATGTTGCTGGTCACAAGGTACATATATCTTTGGTCATCATAATAAGTAATTTGACTTATGTATCTACTCAATCAAGAGGAATAACCCTCACTCTATACAATAATTCAAAGGTTTTGTTATATGGAAAGGATAAAATCCTAAAATTTAAAACTTCTGTAGGAGGAGAAAGAAAGGGAGCATGTTGCATCCTCTGTAGAATGCTACATGAAGCAACTCAATGTGATAGAGGAGCGTGCTTATGATTTGCTCAACACTCTAGTTGAAGATGCATGGAAAGATTTGAACCGGGAGTCACTCATATGCAAAGACATTCCAATGCTTCTCAAGATGCGTGTGATCAACTTGGCACGCGTTATGGATACCTTGTATAAATATGAATATACTTTCACAAATGTTGGACAAGAACTCATAGATTATACTATCAAAGCTCATTTCATTCATCCTATGAGTATATGATACGCGCATGAATTGAAGGCAAAGTCTCATTTCATCTCTGTTGGGAAGTTTTAGTCTATGACTAATTCTTCTATTTCCTTTTCAATAATCCCAGTGACTTGTAGGGAAAAGCTGTTTTGAATTTTTCTTAGCCACGTTATTAGTTGTGCCGTTAGTTGTGCAGCACGTGGATGTATCCAGTTGCAATTTTATTGTGTTGTATGGCTATATAATAGCCCCCAATTTCTATTCAATAAAACTTATGCTTGAGTCCAGGGCCGTCTCGTGGATTTCAATGGCCCCTACTATTATCACAAAGAGGCCTTTAAACATACACATAATATACATATGTATAAGTAGTGCATGAATTAATTAAGCTATAGTCTCATATTGTGTTCATATATATAATAGAAGTGCATAAAATTTGGTGGCCCTCATCAAACGGTGACCCTGTGCAATCGCACCTCTTTCACTCTCCTAAGGTCGGCCCTGCTTGAGTCTTGAGAGCTACCAAAGTGAGGTATTTAATTCAGTTCATAACAGTGTCAAGGGGTTTCCAACAAAATCTATGTTGTCCCAATATCTAGATCAAAATTTGTAGATTGCAAAGTAAAGTAATATGAATAAGTAAATTTTCTATTAACCTTCTAATGTAATCGATACATACATATACATATGTTTCTAATCGCTGCAATCTAAACATCATGATGGTTCGGTTTTGTAACCGCCATCCCATAACCGTTTTATGTTTATTATGTTTCTAGTTGACGTGTTTGGTCCTTCGTCTAATAATATTTACATATGAAGCATAAGAATTAAGATTATTAGTTCACATTCTCCTCCTTAATCTTGATCGTTGCTTCGTCCTAAGTCTTGAACTCCAAGCATTTTTCGCATAGTCACGAACTTCAATCTTGGTAGAGCCTTCGTAGAATATCTGCTCTTTGTAGTTCTCCGATGACATGTTCCACATTGATGTGCCCATTCTCTACGCTTTCACGAATGAAATGGTAGCGAATATCGATGTGCTTGCTTCTTCCATGAAAAACTGGGTTCCTGACGAGTGCTATTGCTGAAATATTGTCGACCTTCAGCGTTATCCTTTTCTCTTCCCATCTAGTTAATTCACTAAGCAATCGCTTTAACCATAAGGCTTGACATGCTGCTGCAGTACCCGCCATGAATTCTGATTCACATGATGATAGCGCCACTGTTGGTTGCTTCTGAGTACACCAAGTAATAGGTGACTCTCCGAAGTAAAATACTATCCCAGTAGTTCCTTTTCCTTGATCAGTGTTGATTCCATAACTACTGTCGCTGTAACCTGTAATCTTGCAACCGCCTTCTTGCTTGTATATTATGCCATGCTCCTTTGTTCCTTTGATATATCAGATTACTTGCTTTACCGCCTTCAGGTGATGATCCTTCGGGTCTTGCATGAATCTGCTGAGTAGTCCGACTGAGTAACTAAGATCTGGTCTTGTATGCAGTAAGTACTTGAGACTTCCGATTAAGCTTCTGTAATAAGTTGCGTCAACTGATTTTCCATCTTCCGCCTTGACCAACTTAGTACCGGTATCCATAGGTATCTTCGTATCATTGTTGTCTGCCATACTTGTTTCCTTCAAGATCTTGTTAATATATCCTGTCTGCTTGATTGTAATCTCTCCTCCTGTCTGTATAACTTCTATCCCAAGATAATAAGCTAACAATCCTAAGTCGCTCATTTCAAATATGTCCTTCATATGGTATTTGAATTCTTCGATTTCTTTCCTTGGAGTGCCTGTGATTATCAAATCATCTACGTAGACTCCAACTATAAGTGTAGAATTCTTGTTCCGTTTTGTATAAACTGCTTGTTCGAGATTACACTTCTTAAAGTCTAAGGACTTTAACGTTTGATCAAGCTTCACATTCCAAGCTCTTGGTGCTTGTCTTAAGCCATATAAAGCTTTAGTAAGCTTATAGACTTTTCCTATGTTTCCTTGTTGTATGAATCCTTCAGGTTGTGTAACGTAGACTTCTTCCTTTAAATCTCCATGTAAAAATGCCGATTTTACATCTAAATGATGTACTTTCCATCCATGATATGCTGCTAATGCTAATATCAACCGAACTGTCTTTATCCGAGCAACCGGTGCAAATACTTCATCGAAGTCTATTCCTTGTTCTTGTACATAACCTTTTGCCACTAACCTTGCTTTGTATTTGATGATGTTTCCTTTTGCATCCCTTTTGGTCTTGTAAACCCATTTGAGTCCTATTGCCTTTTGATTTTCTGGCAATGTAGTAAGAGTCCATGTATTATTCTTGTTGATTGAATCCAATTCATTCTCCATGGCCTCAATCCTTCCCATCTGTTGATGCTTCCTTGTAATTACGAGGTTCTTCTTCCGTAAATAACAAACTTTGTGGTTCAACTCTACGTGCATACTTGTATATTTCCGTCATATCTCTATATTCACGTACGGGTGTATCATCAAATCTATCTCTTGATTTCTTTATAGAACTAGTAGTAGCTTCTTCTTCCTTTTCTGAGTGTGGGTCGTAATTGTATGTCAGTGGTGTGATTGGTGAAACTGGATCAGGAATCTGATCTTGTTCATGATACGTGTTGTCATCGTTTTCTGTGTTGACTGGTGTAAGGTTTTCATTGTCAACTCCTTCTACCACAAAACTAGTCCAAAATGTGTCTTGTGTACTCGTATCTTCTTCATCTTTATTCCAATCCCACAGTTTGGTTTCAATAAACTTTTCGTCCCTACTAACGTGTTTCTTCTTGGCTATTGGATCATATAACCTACATGCTTTTGATCCTTCCTCTACTCCTAAGTAAATCAATTGTATGCTTATGTCGTCCAGCTTCTTTAAGTGAGGTATCGTTATCTTTGCATAAGTTGTGCATCCGAATATTCTTAGGTTTTCCAGATTCGGTTTTCTGTTGTAGAGTGCCTCATATGGAGTTTTATCTATCAGGGCCCTCGTAGCTACCCTATTGAGTATGTAAATTGCATGTTTAACTGCTTCCGCCCAAAAAGTTAAGGGTAACTTCATTGCTTTCATCATACTCCTTGTAGTTGATAACACTGTCCTATTCCTTCTCACCACTACTCCATTCTGTTTTGGGGAGTACGGTGCTGTCAACTGTCGTACTATTCCGTTTTCATTACAGTACCTTGTGAATTCATTTGATGTGAATTCACCACCTCTATCCGTTCTTAGCATCCTTATTTTCAATCTCATCTCCATTTCTATCTTCTGTCTAAATTCCTTGAATGTACTAAATGCTTCATCTTTCGATGTCAGAAAGTAGGCCCACATAAAACGTGTACAATCGTGCACTAACAAGAAAATGAGTTTCTTGCCTGAGTGCGTTGTTGGACTTATAGGACCGCAAAGGTCTCCATATACTAAGTCCAACAGGTTCTTTGATCTGAATTTAGCTTGGCTTGGAAATGGTGTTCTACTGTGTTTTCCTAATAAACATGCGTCACAAATCTGCCCGGCATGATTTATCCTTGGAATTCCTTCTACTAGACCTTTCCTAGTCATCTCATTAATATCGTCAAAGTTCAGATGACCTAATCTAGCATGCCATAAACATGCTTGGTTATCTATATTTGGTAAGAGACATATAGGTGCTTCTATCTGTAACTGAATCTTGTAGAGTCGATTCTTAGATCTTTCAACTTTCATCAACAACTTCTTGTTCTTATCATACAAAGTCAATTTGTTTTCGTCCATAATGACCTTACAACCTATTTCCGTAAGTTGTCCTAGACTAAGTATGTTGCTCTTGAGGTTTGGTATGTAGTATACTTCCGATACTACCTTATGTTCCTGGTTCTTACAACCTAATAGTATAGACCCTCTACCCATTATTTGTACATACGATCCATCTCCAAAACGTACTCGTCCTGTTACACTTTCATCAATATCCCTAAAATGGCCTTTATTCCTGTCATATGGTTACTTGCACCATTATCTAAATACCATATGCTTGCATCCGCTGTAGCATATTTTTTTGGTTGAATTTGTTCTTCATTCAACAACACTTCCTTGTGTTCAGTTTCGTGCATAGTCATTAGTAGTGATGGTTCATCGTCTTCTAAGATAAGGTTTGATTGTTCCTGAGTTGCTGGTGTTCCTCTACAATTCTTTTTAAGATGTCCGATTTTATGACACCTGTAGCATTTTACCTTGCTTACATCCCACTCATTCTTATTCTTATCTGAACTCTCTTTATAACTAGAGTTCCCTCCTTGTGAGTTGTTTCTATTTTTATTCTGCCAGTTCCCTCGTGAGAAATTTGATTTCCCTCCACGTTTGTAAAAATGTTTCCTATTTCCTGAGTGTTCGCCATGTGCGAATAATAGGTTTTCCTGGATTTCTACTTGTCCTCCTTTCCGGAGTTTTATCCTTTCTTCAAATGCCTTGAGTCTTCCAATGATCTCATCTAAGGTGATGTCGTCAAGATCAGTTGTTTGTTCTATGGATGCTACTATCTGAATGAACCTATCTGGTGTGGAGTCTAGTAGTTTTTGAACTAAAAGTGATTCATCCAAAGTTTTCCCAAATTGTTTTGCCTTCGTGGCATAGCCGTTTAGTTTAGCCGCAAATGCATCCACCGTCTCATCTTCCTTCATTTGAAGTGAGTTAAACCCAATCATCAATGATTGTAATCGTGCTTTCTGCACTCTATCTTCTCCAACGTGTCTTTTCTTTAGCGAATCCCACAATTCCTTAGCTGTCTTACAACCCGCTACTTGTAAGATTACATCTTCCATCAACGCTTGATATAGGAAGGCAGTCGTTGCCTTATCCTTCTTATCATTAACTTGTGTATCTATCTTTGGTTCTATTGCTTCCCATAAGCCATGTGCCTCTAGTATAACCTTAATTTGTATAGCCCAAACTGTGTAGTTTGTGGTTTTCAACTTAGGGCATTGATATTGTGCAATAGGTGTTACGGGTTTTGTTGTAGTTGATGTGCTTGCTATATCGTCGACAGTCATCTTGAAAGTTCTTAGTATCTTCACTTTCTAATTTAATGGGATTTATCCTTCCTAGTGTGGTCTTTCTATAAAATATGGGAATATCTAATCTTCCGGGAATCCTAATAATA
>BPTQ01000006.1:50583269-50596591 GCA_019973895.1 Chrysanthemum seticuspe | reverse complement strand
CGGCAATAGTAAATAGTAACATTAAATGTTTATTTGATGTGCATAACGATAATGCAAGTTGCAAACTTTGAAATGGTTGGAAAAATGCAAATTTACGAATATATCATGCAAAGTAATATAAGATATATAACAATTAACAAATGTTTTGAATCATCACTCTTTTAGTGTATTTTTGTTGTGTAGTTTATTTAGAAGCAACTCTTTTAACTTTCCTAATGTTGGTTTTACAATTAAAAATTTCATTAGCCAAATTTCATTTTGAAAAACTATTAAGTATGCATGCTATGCAGTTATAGAACTCAATGTGTATTTATAAAAGCAAACTCATGTTTGTGTATGCAAAACTCTTGATGGCTTATTTTAATGACTTACTACTGTACCGTGATAATATTATCGACTATCATTTCTATATTGTTGGCGCATCACGAGCATAACTTGTTGTTTTCACATGGCATAATATACAATTTCTTAAAGTTATTTCAACCTGAACATCTCGTTATCCGTAAAGTTAATGTCACAAAGAACTCATTATCGAAAAGTAACTGATTACTGAAAATATTAATTTCAGGGTACCGCTGCCCCAACGCGCGAGTACCCTGCTAGTAATACTATGATTGATTTATCTTCTTGTGGTCTTAATATATTGTTGCATTTCTTAATTTATATATATATATATATATATATATATATATATATATATATATATATATATATATATATATATATATATATATATATATATATATATATATAGGGTAAAGTTAAAATAAAAAGACAAATATCCGTAAAAAGAATAAAAATATATTTTTTTAAACAATTCTCCAAAAATTTCAAAAAAATTTCACAAGATCGGGTATGTTGGTGCATAAAATTTTGTGAAAACAGTTTTTATAATTTTGAGTTTTGATACGTTTTTTTTAATGCACAAAATTTTCAACTTGTTTTAGTTAGATGAGCAATGTTATTTTGATGAAAAATGTCAAAAGAAGTTGGGTGTAAAAACCAATTTTTGATGCACAAAAAAACGATTTAATGCACAAACGTATTTTTTTATAATTTCTTTTTCGAAATAATATCCACTTTTAGAAAAACTTCCTTCACAACTTTTTCATGTACCATCATGCCCGATCTTGTGGATTTTTTTTGGAATTTTTCGAGAACTTTTTTTGAAAAAAAAAATTCTTTTTACGGATTTGTGATATTGTGTTGAGTGTTTTGTGTATCGCTTAAAATAGAACGTGAACCGATGAAAATGCAAACGCAAACGGTTGTACTATACGATAACTAAAGTCTAGACAAAAATCTTAACATTTATCAAACAACATATAAAAGCATTTAATGAAAATGAAAGTAAACATTACATCAGTTATGAGATAAAAACTAACAACACACGTTACTTGTCGCGTAAATACTAACATGGTTGGGATTAATGGTGCCGTTGTTAAGAAGAACGCAAGTACCAAAATTAGCATGAATGTGATTAGCCCAAAATAAAAATAAAAAATGGGCTAATTTTGGCTATTTTGTAAAAGATTTTTGCACATTTAGCCCCATCTTTTTTTTTGAAATTGGCGTATTTAGCCTACTGAAAAGTAAAATGTGCACTAACGGGCACATATTTTCTCTTAATTGTAAAACATTATAATCGTTTTTGAAAAAAAAAACTTATATATATAATAAATTTATACAGCGACAGATCGTTTTGTGTTAAAAAAATGTTTATGTGTTCTAAACGAAAAATAATAAAAGTTTGAAGATTTGGGGATTAAACATAATGTTTGAAACCCGGTTCCGGGTGGTTCAACCGTTCCCGTCGAAAAAGGGGTCGATTTAAACCGAGTCAACCCGACAGGTTGGGTCAAAAGGGGTCAAATTAAACAGGGTCAACCCACCGGGTTTTAAAGTGTCCCGGGTCAACCCGGTTTTCGATATGTATTAATAGTTTCAAATTTCACTTTTTACTTTTTGGTTTTTCTTTTATATTTAGTATAGCAGGGTATCCCCGCGTTGTGGCGGCGGGTACCCTGTGACGATTAACCGGAGAAATAGATCTCGATGAGATGTTCAGGTTGTTATTGGTTAGCCGAACCGGTGGCGACACCGGTTTCCGGTTGAACCCGTTGGTCCGGTCCGAGTTTCAAAACTATATGTATTATCAACTTGTTAGCTTGTATGAAGCTTTGTGTGTTTTATTAATTTGTGTAATGTGTATAATAACATGTACTTTTCATTTTAAGGTGTTTTTAAAATAACATTAATTAGTGTGTTTAATTATTTTATATTTAGTAATATGTTGTAACTTGTTTAAATTGTACGTTGTGAAAATTTTATTGTACTTTTTAGTAAGGAGTGTTTTAATTGGTTGTTTTTAATTTGTTATATATGTTTTTAATTGGTTGTACAATGTGAATAAACTATTGTACTTTTAAGTAATGGGGTGTTTTAATAAGTGTATTAATTACACAATACATTTCTCTCACCTTTGACTTTCAACTTTTCACTTTTCAAGGTTTGACCGTTTTTCTATTATATGTAGTATATATATATATATATATATATATATATATATATATATATATATATATATATATATATATATATATATATCCACTCTATATAAATGAGGGTTTGTTTGAATCTCATCTCCCCTCAAGCTCTAATAAAATGACACCTGGCATTTTACTCCCCAAAATTCCCTCCACCGTCGGATCTATTCCCTTTCCGTTTTTGCATTAACACTCCACAATTTCTCTTCATAACTGTTCTTCAAAATCAAAACGCATCACTAATTGGTCTACAATTACAACCCGTTCCCCAAAACCTAATTTTAATCTAATATCAAAAATCCCACCAAATTGATTCATCAATCAAGAATCTTTACATAAACCACAAATATGATTCACAATCATCAATCAAAAAAATGATTACATAAACCCTAAAACCCGGATCTGCAGAAACAAAAAACACGCCACTACGAGGAATCAAAAAAGTGTTGATTCATCAAAGATCCACCACAAGTTCTGAAAAATCATGAGGTAATTGATTTCTATTGCTGAAAAGTTATTGTTGTGACTGGTGCTCACATCCAAAGGAAACATGAAGCTGTTTAAAAGTTAACAATGAAGGTGATAAAACGTTGGAGAGACAAGTTTAATTTGAAGGAAAGAGTGTCAAGTTTAAAGTATAGTTTAGGTCTTAGGGCAAGACTGTTTGGCATAAAGTTACATTCAGCTTCTGAGTTCCGTGACGATGACCGTAGTTTTGTGAAAGATGTCATGAATGGCCCTACAGTTATGATGAACTTTGGTGATAGACCTGTAAGAATACTATCTTTTTTGGCTTTGTACGCTTTACATAATATTTGTTGTGGAAAACTAAAAGGGGGGGTTGAATAGTTTTGCCAATTAAAACTTGTTTTAAACTATTTAGATCGACTTATGTCAATCTATTTGGATGTGTGTTAGATGTTGATAAACAAACATATAGAAGTATAAATATGTAATGAAAAGATAAGAGTAAGAAGCACAAAACCACAACACGAGTATTTATAGTGGTTAAGCTACAAGGACACCTTCTTTGCCCTACTCCACTCCCTGAGTCAGCTACTCGAGAGTTTGTAATCACTACACAACACCGGCTCCTTATGGTGGAGAAACCTTCACAACGTCGCCTACTCTTTTTCCGGTACTAGGCTAACCACCCGGTTCTTTCACACCAAGGTGAACCACACCTACCACAACGTCGCCTACCCTTTATCCGGTACTAGGCTAAGTATCGAGTTCCATTACAATGGAGGAACTACAACCCAACACTACACCAACGACTAATCCCAAAGGAGACCAACTCCTTATTACAACATCATCAAGGATATCAATATCCTTGGATCTAATGCTAATCTATCTTGTACATCGAAACACACCATATCAAATGTACATCTTAGGCACCTTTCACTAATGCCTTTAACTAGATCTTCAAGAAACCCTTCACTAATGTCTTGTGACTTGACTTCTAGGCACCCTTCACTAATGCCTACAATACGGACGATCGACACCTTTCACTAATGTCTTCATCTTGACACTTGAGACATCTTTCACTAATGTCTTCGATACTACACTTCTTAGTAGAAAGAAAAAGAACCATCAACAAGAGGACTTCAGTAGTCTTGATGATGAGGAAGCATAGCAACTCATGGACTTGAGCTTGCTTGACTTCAAAGGTGGTGATCTTGCCTTTAAGAGGAACCTAGAGAATCACACAAAAACAAAACTACAAACATAGATCACTTGGATCTGGGGTTAAAGAGTTTTTAACTCAAAGGGAAAGTATGTTAGAAAGGGGTTTGAAACAATAAAGAAATGGCTCACTATTTATAGAGAGAAAATGCCTACTGTTCCCCGGATCCCACGTATCCCTCCCACAAGGGATCCGTCTAGCATAAAGCTAGGGATCCGTGGGACGCTCCTCTTTACCCATGGGTATTTTGGTTATGGGTTGATCCATGGGTCTTTTACTAGATACAATGTATCTTATGAGTGTAATGCACCTAGTCACATGGGTATGGGTCAATACCATGGGTTATGGATATTATCCATATATGATATAAGCATGATGTCATGCAATGGGTTATGGGTCAAGATCCATGGATATGGGTCATGGACTTTGGGTTGTACCCAACTACATTCAATGTATTTGGTCAATGGGTTATGATACTTAAGTTTCTACCCATTTATATTACCCAATATACTACATACTAGTTATGTGTATATTTTACCCAAATATGTAAACACTAGTTGTTGTACATATGTAATAGTAAATCATAAAATTACTTATACTTGTTTTAGTGTTTTATGTGAAAACGTAAGTGTGTTAGAAAAACTATTGGCTCAAACTAATTACGTATTTTATTTGTTTCGTTAAAATGATTATACGTTTGTTATCGACAAAACATTAGAAGATCGTAAAATATAAATAAACGTTTTTACGGCTTATTTTTATTAACATTTGTGTTTTCATCTATTTATTAACAGTCTTATGGTTTTTTTCCAAAATTTCCAGGATAATGCAACCGAGTTATGCAGAACTGGTCTTTTTCCAGCTACTCAAACTGAGGTTCGGAACAGGTGCCCATACATTATAGTAACAATGCAAATGAGGCATCTCTGTATGAGGTTATTTAAATTATTTGCTTCAAGATTGTGGTTATACGATACCTTATTTTTTATACATTATTATGATTCGGCGTATTGAGATTACATGTGACTCTTTTGAATACAGAATATGTGTTGCAAGTATGATGAATCAAGGACCAAAGATCAATGAATCAGAAGATTACGCATATAAAAGATATTAGTCCTATGGTCGATAACATGGTGGTGACAGCAAGATGTATCTCAATATGGCATTGCCGTAAACTAAATGAAGAGCATGATACATCTAGCTTAATGTGTGTTGCAGGATGAGGAGGTAAGGACATTTTATTTGTATTTGTTATGCACACTATTTAGTTTATGGCAAAGCCATATTGATATGATACATAATGCTATTTTATTATACATGTTGCTAAACAAATTGATGAAAATATATGATATGAGAATTGAGTAAAAAGAGCTGCATATGTTAAACGTATACATGTTTAGGAAAAAGATTGCATATGTTAACAGATGAAATGGTAATGGATCATATACAAATGCATATTATTTTTACACACACTATTTTAAAACAATATAAATTATAATTATAAAGATTATAATCAGTAGGTATTTACACAAGAATAAGCCGGTATATTAGTTGTATTGATAATTTGTTCAAATAAGTAGGTTTTTGAACTTGATTCTCATTTACAAGTTTATAAATAAATTAGATGTGTTAGCTTCGATTGTTACTCATGATCATACTTGGTCTATATTTTTAGTAATTGCTTTTGCTCATGATCAAGACATTTAATGAACCGCCTCACAAAATGAAGTCACACTCAAAATTTTGGGACCTAATGTTGGTTATCCTTGGAGTGGTATCGTTTGTCGCTTATCCCATTCGTGGTTTAGTTGGTGGCGTGCTTGCTCAAATTTTCCAAGATTCAGCATCTGCAACTGCGGGTTTGGTGATAGCGTTTACAACATGCTGTCAATTAGCACTTATTATTCTTGCACTCGCTACTTAAATGAGTGCTAATGGATATGTTCAAATGCAATTTATGAAAGGGTTTAATGTTGATGCTAAGTTAATGTATAAAGAAGCGAGTCAAAAAATTCTGAAATAAGTTGGCAGAGACTAACATTAATTACAAGTGGTTTGGCCCTAAATAAGAAACTGTAGTTCAAAGTTATAAATGTTCCTCTGGACATTTTCCATCTCTTTTAATTACAATCTATAGCGGATCTCTTCTTACAATACTAGATGTGACTAAAGGATACACTATATTGATGTTCACTGCTACTTGATAAGGTTTTATACTAAATTTCAGAAGCTCTCTTTTTCTTTCATTCTTTCCGCCAACGTACTGAGTTGACTTGAACAGTAATTAAATAATATGTTTTATGGTGACAAATTTGTATGCTCCACCTCTTTTTGCATGCTCCTATTCCAGATTCTAAACCAAAGTTCTTCTAAACTAGGACCAGAGTTTTTGCTCTTTAATGTATTTTATTTCATTGTTATTTAATTCAATTCGTTTTCATTTTCTATGACCAATGTTCATATCTTGAACATGCAGATTGCAAAAGATGCCGACTTCTTTTCGTTGGAACAAATGATCTCACACAAATGACGTTCGGTACAGTTGAGATGATGTTGGCAAGTTTCTCCGGTTATGTTTGGCGCAAGGAATTGTACAACATGATCCTTGTGACAGTAACATGAGTTATCATACGTAGTCACATAGATATATTTGACAAATGTTATTGACACACATATTATATTGCATTGCTCATATGTTCTTGATAAAAGGGGGTTGGTCAACTGATCAAGATGACTACAGAAAAGGGGCGTGCAGCAAACCCCAACTTAAAGGGGAGCACGTTATTCCAATCATTTCAGCTTGCATTGTGCTGTGATTTTAAAGGTGGCAAAATGAGAGTGACATGGGTAAAATACGAGTCAAAATGAATCCATATTGCCAACTTCTAGATGTTACTAAATATTAGTATTGTATACGTTGGGTACAATTTACTACGTGGCTAAAAGTTTATTGCTTGTCTGCAGGAACTTAACATGTAGATACGATATACATTAGCAACATGGAACACTATGGGAAACTCTTAAAACTGGTCCGGCTGTTGGTATTGACCGAAACTGTGTTTTAGTTTTAGAGTATGTAAACAAGAGTATTAAAAGGTATTCACAGCAGGGACCAAACACAGGCACAAGTGAGGTATTCGTCACCAACAGTTGGAACCCGAGAAATATAAATAGGGTTGTGAATGAAGGATAGTATAGGGTGGCAACCCCGGTGTTAGGTGACGAGCAATCGGTAAGGTTTAATGAGTCTGCAACCATCAAGCAAACCATGACTCTTAACCAGTTCTATATGGCCTGGAATGGGAGGACTACGCATATGGGAAATAGGTCAATCGGTACACGTAAAACGTTCATTATTATATTTATCATAAAAAGCCCTCATAATTTTCTAATTCTTATTTCTTTTTTATTTATGAGTACTCTAACTATTATTCAGGTTGGTCGGTTATGCACACACTGTGGTGTCAATATGTGGTATCAATATCGGGGTAAAGTTTTTTATTTTAGCCATGTAAGTTTCATATTCCAGACTTTGTATCACTCATGCTAAATTTCACCTTGCAGGTGCAACTCCACTGTGAAAGCACCATTATAATGGTCTCTTCCAAATCAGCATAAATGTATAATTCTGTTAATCATACTTCTTACATATTTATTACTGGTACTTGGTAAAATGTAAGCAATGCACTACAGAAGTACTTGCGGGTCAACCTCTGTATGAAAACCTTCCTGTTTTGGCCTTTCTATTATAATCCACCTTTTTTGTCACGTCTAATAACATATAATATTCTGTGAATCTGTGATTAGAAACTTTAACAACATTCAGCATAAAAAGTTACGCACCATAATTATGACATAAAGAGTTGCAAACAACAGATTAAGTTAAAGGAGCGAAAGTCTATATGGTTTGGTCAAATTTTAAGAATTAGGAAACACAAACTTAGTGTATCAATGTAACGAAGAAAAATAAATAAATTACCTTTCCTAATCTTCCCTCATAGACGTTTGTGTCTGATATAGAATGATGAGACTTGGCACTAATATGAAAGGTTGCATTTGGATTGAATATAATTATATATGCATCTGATCCAGCAAGTATTGCACCTTTTATAGGATATATATTGAATAATTTGGCACTGGAAAAGAAAACATAACTCATTTGAATCAGTCAAGATTGATTGAACCAGTGTCCAAACAAAAAACTATATCTTCTAGATTCTAGAAATAATAGTGAATAGGTGGAAAGATCAATGGGTTAACGGCATTTTGTGCTTTTAGAGATAGTTATCTTGGTGCACTGCCATTAATATATAAGAGATCGGTATGAATTGCATGGTCAATGCAACATGAAACATATTTCAAAAGAGCTGTAATTATATGTTGATTTGAGCTCTTCCGTAAACTAAAAATAACCATGCATAATTTAGCTCCTAATTTAAGTGTGACTATTTATAGGGGGTGTTTGGCACCATCTTTGTAAGTGATTTATCTCATTTATGATGTTATGGTATTATGGAAATTATACATATTATATTATTTGTTTCACTACAAAATACTTGAGATCCTACTACAGAAGTTGAATCTGTAAACATGTGTGATCTTATTAATAGCCATTGAAATATAAGTAAAGTTTTAATTTTTATTGATGTTTGGGTTACTCATGATGTTCAACTGAACATGTTAGATGAGCTGAGATTTCATGGTCCTTATTATCTTGGAAGCAGTTATTTGGACAATCAAGGTAAGAAACTTGGACGAGGTTAGTGTTCATCTCTTTGTAGTAAGTCATAGTATTGAATAATGAGAGGCATGTAAAGATTCAAATAATAAAACAACTTGATAGCTTCTGCAGATGTTCTAGAATTCTACTACTATACAACATTTAGCAAAATATACCGATAAGGTTTTTTATTTGAAGTTATGCTAAACAAAAAAGCTTCTGAAATGGTTATTTGGTAGAATTAATACGACTTCAAGAAATTGCACGTAGCGATTATATTAAGAAATTGCCATTCACATGTAATTATGAAAATCCTACTTAATACAAAGCCCTTTGTAGTTTATAATAGATGTCCATGGCATGATGATCATAAAGATGTACAAACTGTAAGTTCCTCTACTTTTGTATAATATTCGAATATATGTCGTATTCTCCATTAAAACTAAAAACATATACTGTCCAATTGATATAGAGTTTTGTATAAGAAAAATGGAGCTCTACCTTCTGATTACATGGCTGGGCAAATAATATTCGAAAAGAATGGAAAAATTCGGGATTTTTTTATTAAACTATAGTGAATATGTATCTTTTTTCTTTTACGATTATGACTCTCATAAACTTATTTTTATTCTGAACATTATATTAAGTTTAACGATATCTTAAAAAGTACGCTACTAATTTTATCTTGAAGATTTCTTGAAGCTAGCCGCCCAACGGGCGGGCCTGTAGCTAGTATATATATATATATATATATATATATATATATATATATATATATATATATATATATAAATATAAATATAGGCTCCGGTTCCATTAAGAAGGTTTTTATTTTGAGAAGATTGAGAAATCTTCATTTGAGCAAATTGATTCATGTTTTTAATTTGATTCACAAGTAAACATCATTTTATGGTGAATCGAATCTATAAATCACAAATTTGATTCACAAATCATTGTTAAAATCGAGTTATAATGATGATTCATTAAATTTGTACAGATGATTCAATATTCTACATATATCGCAAAATCGAGAGATTTTTAACATTGATTCAAATTTTTTTTACACATTTTGAATTTTAATCACATTAAAATGAGTTTTACGCTTGAAAAACATGAATCAAAGTTAAAAATCTATCGTTTTTGAAAACCTTCTCAATCGTCTCAAAATAAAAACCTTCTCAATCGATCCGGATTTTATATATATATATATATATATATATATATATATATATATATATATATATATATATATATATATATATATATATATATATATATATATAATCAATTGCCTAAGCATTCACCAAACTAATTGTTATCGTAATAACTGTAACATTAATGCTATAGGCTAATGTGCAATTATCTATATCTATATCTATATTACATATAATATAAAAAGGTGAACATTGGAATGTGAAAAAGTCAATATATGAAAAAGTGAAAAATTTATATATGGTAAGTTAGAAATGTGAAATATTAACTTATGGAAATGTGAAATAAAAATTTGGTAACTTATATATACAAAATCTTCATATCATGAAATCTATATTATATATAAATATATATATATATATATATATATATATATATATATATATATATATATATATATATATATATGTATATATATATATATATATACACACACATAACGTTTTTCATTAAATAAACTTTGGGAGCAAAGTGATCATTAGGCTAGCAAATATGAATTCGATTAACACACAAACGCATGAACCAATTTTTTTTGCAAAATCAAGATGTGGTCATGCTTGACCAAACTGCTCCAGTGTTACGGTAAATATGGTGTACCTTTTTATATTTGTGTTATGTGATATTGGACGATACCTAAAGTCATTCTATCATTTTTTGGTACTATTTTTATGATAGATAACATATTATTGTTTTTCTCCTTTTATAAGATAAATTCTAAAACAAACACAACTCTCGTACAATTGATGTTCATGTTGATGTCGAGAAAATTTTCGGAGGTACAACGGCTAAAATGGATCGGATTTGGGTAGATTTGGTTCGTAAAGAGATCACTTCATTGTTGCATAGAATTGAAAGCGACACCAATCCTGCTAAATGGATTGAACATCTGAAGCCATATTTTAGCCGGTAAATTTAATAAATGTATTCATATACAACGTTATCTATCTTGTTGCATATGTTTTTTTGACTATTGTCTACCTTTTATTAACCAATTAAAGTATTCTGTTTTATTTCAATTACAATATCAAGTTTACTCAAAAGTTCATAACCAAACAAACTTATCAACTTGCTCATGTCATATTAACTTGAGGACAAAGATAACTTTGGCCTACTAAACTCATAACGGGCAGAATATACACACCTAATTCATTCTTTAGCAAATAATACAAAAATCAACATAACTCTGGTAGCTTGTATGATGTGTATAATAACATGTATTTTCATTTTACTTTTGTATAACTTTTAGTAGGCCAAAGTAGAGGAACTTACAGTTATTATAATAACATGTGCTCGGTCAAAACTTTTAGATCGTATAACAAAATTACATAAATAATGACTTAAAGTTTAATAGATATCAAAAAACCTATTTTCATTATAAATATATAAAAAAAAAACTTAGATGGAGAGTTGTCGAATCCTCAACAAATTCTTCAAGTATATAAGATCAAAATAAGTGCTGTTTAATTATTTAAGCATCTTTAGATCCACTGATTCAGTTATTTAATTACGTTATGTATATATATATATATATATATATATATATATATATATATATATATATATATATATATATATATATATATATATATATATATATATATATATATATATATATATATATAGAATCCGGATCGATTGAGAAGGTTTTTATTTTGAGAAGACTGAGAAGATTTTCAAAAAGGATAGATTTTTAACTTTGAATCATGTTTTTCAAGCGTAAATAATATTCGAATATATGTCGTATTCTCCATTGAAACTAAAAACATATACTGTCTAATTGATATAGAGTTTTGTATAGAAAAAATGGAGCTCTACCTTCTGATTACATGGCTGGGCAAATAATATTCGAAAAGAATGGAAAAATTCGGGATTTTTTTATTAAACTATAGTGAATATGTATCTTTTTTCTTTTATGATTATGACTCTCATAAACTTATTTTTATTCTGAACATTATATTAAGTTTAACGATATCTTAAAAAGTACGCTACTAATTTTATGTTGAAGATTTCTTGAAGCTAGCCGCCCAACGGGCGGGCCTGTATCTAGTATATATATATATATATATATATATATATATATATATATATATATATATATATATATATATATATATATATATATATATATATATATATATATATATATATATATATATATATATGCTCCGGTTCTATTAAGAAGATTTTTATTTTAAGAAGATTGAGAAATCTTCGTTTGAGCAAATTGATTCATGTTTTTTATTTGATTCACAAATAAACATCATTTTATGGTGAATCGAATCTATAAATCACAAATTTGATTCACAAATCATTGTTAAAATCGAGTTATGATGATGATTCATTAAATTTGTACAGATGATTCAGTATTCTACATATATCGCAAAATCGGGAGATTTTTAACATTGATTCAAATTTTGTTTACACATTTTGAGTTTTAATCACATTAAAATGAGTTTTACACTTGAAAAACATGGATCAAAGTTAAAAATCTATTGTTTTTGAAAACCTTCTCAATCTTCTCAAAATAAATACCTTCTCAATCGATCAGGATTCTATATCTTACTCCTTTAAAATGCACCAATATCCCCAACCAAAATTCAACCCTTCAACTTTAAGATTCAGCCATCCAAACCTATATCAAAGCCTAAATTTACACACACCACACCAACATCCAACCCTTCAACTTTAAGATTCAGCCACCCAACCCAATATCCGAGCCAAAATTTACACACACCAAACCAACATCCTACCCTCAAATTTTAAAAACACATACACAATGACATACAGCCAATTCATTTACCTCCACCTACCCTCACCTAAAAAACACACACACACGCTCCTACCTAAAAACACTCTCATTTCTTCCCAACACCACCGAAACCCCATCACCACCAAAAACCCACCACAGCCGAAACCCCAACACCACCGAACCCCACCAACGTTGTAACCCTGCACCTCCGCTGTACCCTCCACCGGACGTCACCACTAAGGAAACCCCACGAACAGGGAACCAATACCCAGGTTTATATAGATTTGTTAATTTTTTTTAAAGTTCTTCTATAGAGTCATACATTAGACTTGTAGATCTATTAGTTCTTTATATAGATTTGTATATATTAAAATTTTTGTTCCTTTTTGCTACAGACGCCTCGCC